>JACFYI010001445.1:107809-131100 GCA_014898755.1 Handroanthus guayacan | reverse complement strand
ATGGACATCTTAATATTGTTGGGTACACTGATGCAGATTATGTTGGGTCCATAATTGATAGAAGGTCGACTTTCGGATATTGTATTTTTGTTGGAGGTAACTTGATTTCATGGAAAAGTAAGAAACAAAGTATGGTATCACGATCTAGTGCGGAAGCAGAATATTGGGCAATGGCGTATACGACTTGTGAATTGATTTGGCTAAGGCAACTCTTGTAAGATCTTGGTTTTAAGCAAACACAACCAATGGAGTTAGTGTGTGATAATCAAGCTGCGACCCATATTGCAAATAATCCTGTCTTTCACGAAAGAACAAAGCATATCGAAGTGGATTGCCATTTCTTGCGAGAAAAAAATATTGCAGAATATTGTTACAACCTCTCATGTGCAGTCTAACGATCAGCTTGCCGATTTATTCACCAAGGCCCTACATGGGACTCGCGTTAAGTTTCTTTGTGACAAGCTTGGATCATATGATATATATTCTCCAGCTTGAGGGGGAGTGTTGAATATAAACATGTGATAAATATATTCTTTGTATTTGTGTCTAGATTCATTGTTATTTTAGGCAGATATCCCGGTTATATTAGGAAGATATATTTTTTCTTTTTTATTGTATATTGTAACCCTATTTATACCTCCTTTGTACAGTGTTTACATACACAAGTAATACAGAAATTCCTCATCTATCATAGGTAAAGATCCAATTGAGATTTTTGTGCACTTGTAGCAAATTCTGTACCTTGAAAGGATTTAAACTCTTATACAAGTATACCATAAATGAAATTATTTAAAAACATAATGATAAAGAAAAAGAAAAATAATTTAATATAAAGATATAAATTTAAAACGTTACAATACCTCTAGTACATCGCTGCAATTTATGACTGAAGCATTATCATTAGATATTTCATAAGAAGAAGAAGAAGAAGAAAAAGTGCCATTTCGAGATGGCTTGGCAGAGGCCCTCATGTACTTATCAAACAAAGAAAATAATTTGGTCTTTACATTTCTTAACTCCTTTGAACCAGTCCCATAAAGTTTATCGTAACAGAACTCAACAAACTGAAAGTTGTATCTCGGATCAAACACCACCGTAATGGCTAGAAAAACATTGTACTCTTTCCAATATTTGTCAAACTTTACAAGCATTTGCTTAGCCATTTGACTTGTAAAAAAATATGAATTTTCCTTCTCTTTTATTAAGGACAGTTGTATTGAAAAAACACGAGGAAAGTACAAATTTATCGTAAGATATTTCACGCCAGAAAACAGATTGGTTGTGTCATAGAACTTTTCAAGAAACTTGCACATATTTTCAACTTTTTCCCACTCCTCAACCGATGGACAATGAATGAAGTTAGAATCACTCAAGCGCAAGTTGTTAAAAGCACGACGATAATATAAAGCGCTAGAAAGCATCATAAAGGTAGAATTCCATCCAGTAGGAACATCTTGCCATATAGCTTTTCCAGATTCAAAAGAAGTATGTGCCACATATTCAAGAAATTTTTGTTTTCTTACTTGAGATCCTTTTACATACTTCACAGACTCTCTAATTGTATCAACAGATTTATCAATATTTTTAAGTCCTTATTGTACTATTAAGTTCAAGATATGAGTACAACAACGAAAATGAAGAAATTCACCCTTAACACCAAGCTAACTTCGCAATAAATAAACAAAAACATCATTCGCAGCAGTGTTATCCAAAGTCATTGAAAAAACCTTTTTCTCAATCTCCCAACTAATCAGCAAGTTATATATCTTTTCAGACAAAGAAACACCAGAATATAAAGGTGGCATATAAGAAAAACTTATGATATTCTTTTGCAACAACTAATTTGAGTCTATGTAATGAGTAGTTAAACACAAATATCCATCAGTTGCAATAGAAGTCCACAAATCAGATGTAAAAGATATTTTCCCAGGACAAGCATGTAATTATTGAGAAACCCTCGTTTGTTCCCTTTTATACATTTTAAGAATGGCTGCCTTAGCCATATTCCTAGAAATGTGTTGAACTTGAGGTTGCATATAAGAAAAGACAGCTCAAATCACTTCATATTCAACAAATTGAAAAGGCATTTCATGCTTAATGAATGCCGAAACTAGTAGCTCCATAAATCTTTCTTGGTTAAATTGAGGTAATCTTGTCACAAAGCCCTTTTCACCTTGTTCTAACAAGGCCTACCCAATGTCTTGCGTATGTATCCTAGGGCATCTAGAGATATGGCGATTTAGATTACTTGTGCCCATATAGCTTTTTGCACCATATTGTTGTCCACAAGCTTTGCACTTACACTTTAGAGGTTGTCCTTTTACTTGAGCAAGCATCTCAAAGTATTGCCACCACTTCAACTTAAGTTTTCTATCATGTGAGTACTTATTTTTTCTAGTTTCTGGTGTTAAATTGTCACTAATGTTAGCACCACCCACACTATCCTCTTCATCAGTTCGAAAAGAGGTTGAATTTTCAAGTTCCATTTTAAACTTTTGCAACATTAAAAGAATTTAATTAATTTTTTTTATTTAACACACAAAAAATCATTATCAAAAACAATAATTAATGAAATACTTACACAATGAAAAATGAAAAATATTAACTAATGAAGCAATAATGGACAAATTCCATTGCTGCATTGCACACAACACATGCACACACACACACATACACACACACACATAAAAACACACATATGCACATACGGTACACTAACATACGGCACAGCAGCATACCCTGACACTAAATCACTGACCTGTGACACACAACACAGCACGCCCACACACAAGTCACACAACACACAACATGCACAATTAAACACGCAAAAATGCACGCACATACACAAGTCACACAACACAAAACACACGTAATTAACATACAATACACAATTAATCGACTAAGTAAACACACAACAAAAAAAAAGAAAAGAAAGAAAAAGAAGAAAGAAATAAAGAAAAAAAAAACACACACACACACAAAACAAAATAAGAACATCCCAACAGTCCCATGACCATGCCAAAGAGTTCCCAACTTGGTTTCTAGCGACAACTCCAAATTGTGCCCTCCGTTTTTCTAGAAAAAGAGGCATCGAAATTTATTTTCACCTTCCCAAGAGGTGGTGGGTCTCAAATAGTAAGGGTAGGTGAAATAGTATGAGTATTCGGAATATTAGTATTTCTCCCAAAGGAATCAAGATACAATCTAGCAAACTCAACAATTTCCAAGGGTTGAAATTTCAAGTCACAATGTAAATTAATTTGAAATTTTAACTTGAAAAAAAAAACTAAAAATTACACACAAAATTTTAAGGAAATAAAAAAATATAACCTCACATACCAATTCTCGTAAGTTGCGATTTAGATCTGAAAGCTCACGGTTGCCGAAGTGAAAGATAGAAAGAAGAGTTGGGAGAAGAGAAAGGGGCTAGGGATTTGAGATTTGAGAGAGACGCTGAAGAAGGATAGGGGACTTGGGTTTCGGGAGGGAGTGGAAAATGAAAATTGGAAGAGAGAGCAGGATCGGGTGTTTAGAAATTTAGAAGACTTTTAGTTGTATTATTTTTATTTTTATTTTTATTTTATATTATATATAATATATTTAATTATTATATTTTTCCATTTTTATTTTATATTATATATAATATATTTAAGTATTATATATTTTTTTTAACAATGTTTCTAAAACAAAATTCGAGTCGTGTCGTATTGGTTCAGGTGGGTTCAAATTGTCGTGTCACTCAAAATCAAATTTTGAATTATTCGCGCAACCTGAAACCCAACCGAACCCAACACATTTTTTTGGGTTACTATTCATGTTGACCTTTTTGGATCGAAAGCCAAAATGGATGGACCCAACCCCTTTTTTCAAGTTGAATTTGTGTCGAGTTATCGTGTCAATTCGTGTCATGTCGTGTCGAAAATTGCCACCTCTAGATAACAACAATGATTCCTACCATGTATAACAAGTCTACGTTCTAAGGTAAGGGATTTCTCCACGTCTCCTCTCTGCACTTTAAGAACCTGCATTGACAATCCAAGTGGGCAGAGGTCCGGGTGCCTGAGAACTGACCCGGTTGTTAGCTATAAACTTCTTCAAATAGTTGCATTAAATGAGCTTCTCAATTTCATTTTTCAAAAGCTAGCAATCCTTCATTGCCTAGCTCCTATCATGGTGGAAATGACAATATTTATCCAATCTTTTTGTTGTGGATTGTCTTCTATCTTCGTGGGTGTAACGCCCCGGATTTCAGGGGCATTTCACCCCGAGATCCGAAGTACTACTCGCGGACAGATAATCGTTCCAAAACCATCAGAAACTTAATGCAGCATAATCATTCAAGCTAAATCCATAAAATCCATCATATGATCCAAACTAATTCCCAAAATATATAGATACATATCAAACTGTCCAAAATTTTATAGAGCAATCTAACTCATCAATACAATCCAATATTCTATACATTTCATGAGTCCAAAATCATGTGTCGATCCAAAATACAACTCTAAGTCCAGAAATTCCAAAACAATAGGTTAAACCAAAATATAATAGGGTTTTCAATCCCAACCAAGCTATACAATCTATCGAGCTCCAATCAATCATTCAATCATTCAAGATTTCAAGAACCTACATGTTAAATAAGGTCATGAGTCCACTGACTCAGTAAAACTTATAGTATAGGACTAGAGTACAAGATTCAACAATGGACATATCAAGAACGAAAATCATGAATGTGACCTTATATAGTATTTCAGAACAACAGAATGGGCAAAATAAATGGATGTCATAAATCATATGTCACATTCATGTCAATAAAACTTATAAGGCTGATTCAAACATTTGGTGGGTCTATCACCCTTATCACTCCACTTACAACTTCGAGCAGGCGCCCAAGGAGAGTCAGAAACATACAACTCCGAGTCGAAGCTCAAGGAGAGTCATAAACGTACAACTCCGAGCCGAAGCTCAAGGAGAGTCAAAACATAGAACTCCAAGCTGAAGCTTAAGGAGAGTCATAAACGTATGAGACACAGCCGCCGCAGCACGGTCGACCACGAGTCCCAAACATAATCCTTCAGGACCCTACCTCCAGGGCCCATCCGGTCTATCCAACATATTTACGAATATATAGGCTTGAAACAATTGAACATTCGATCATTCAATAAGGCCATTTTGGTACAATGTTTGGTCGGCCATCGATTTCAAATAAACACTTCAGAATAAGCCAAACATATCAATCGATCATTTCATAATTCGACTAGGACTAAAGGATTTTTATTTCAAAACTCATATTACGTTAAAAAGATCGGATATGGACTTTGCGTGACATAAAATAGGGTTTGAAAACATAAAAATGCAAGTTGGAACCGAAACTGGGCGCTTGGGCGCTGAAACGGGTGCTGGAGCACCAAAACATAAATTTTTGGCCGAGGCTGGGCGCTTAAGCGCCGGTGAACAGTAATTTCTGTGCTTAGGCACCCATATGCGCGCTTGAGCACTCACTCTCGAGTTTGAAATTTGATTTTTAGTCTTTTGATTTTCTTTGAATTTTTTATCCAAAAATACATTTTTGAGGTTCTTAAATACGTAAAAATATTTATAAAATATCGTTTCGGATTTTGGTTTTGAAATTTTTCGAGAGATCGTTTCAACGTCAAAACGTACGGTTTTGTCCATATCACCTATTTTCAATCAATTTCTTAGTTCGTTTCTCATCTTAGTCCACGGTCCATCATTCAAAACTCAATCCAAAGCATCGGAATAGGAGTCAAGAGGGTTCATTAAGCTTTGAATTTACATATTCAAGAGGTAGAGCTTATTAAAGCAAGAACAACAAAGCATCAGCATAAGCTCATGGCAAATACATATCAACGGAGCAATAGATTCAACAACATGATATCATAACCATTCAGTCAGGGAAAGAACGAAGAATATATGCTCACAAGAAGATGAGGAAAGCCATAAGTCTTACCTCTAAGAGCTTAATCCCAAAAATGAGAGTGATCCAAGCTTATAATCAACACCTATAACCATATATATACATGCTCAAATCAAGTTCTATATATCATACCATTAACAACCCTTAAACATAAATCTAAAACCACTTACTTAGAGTTTAGGATGAGCTCACACCACCTTGAATCCCCCTCAATCGATTTTTATAAGAAGAGAAATGCAAGATGATTTTCTAGGTGCTAGAGTGTTTGAAAGACTTTGTGAGAAGAGAAGTGCAGCACATTTTGGGTTCCATGGTAACTTATTTATAGAGACAAATTGGGGCAAAAAAAGAAAGAATCAATAAGTGGAAGCCCCCTTGAAACAATATCCAACTTTAGAGGTAGTGTAGGGTGGCTTATGTGACACCATAGGATGGCTAGATTGATAGAAATGAGCCACCCATCACAAGGATTTGTGACAGATGCTGCTACTGCCATTTTCAGCTTCTTTTTCTCTTTTTCTTTTAATTTTTGAGTTTCAATTGAGCTATATTTTGGTCAACAATAGTGGCTAGTGTATTGGCTAAGTTTTGGGGCTTGTTTAAATACAAATCGAGACTCGTTTGAGTCGAAACGTGACAAGAAAACGAAACTTGGTTACTTGAAAATCATTTGGATGCACGAAACATATTTTGATTTCAAAACAATGCTTATGATTTTAAATCAAATGAATTTTTGAAAAATCGATGATTCAAAAATTTTATTTTAGGGAAATTCGTGGGGTGTCACCTTGGGCCTTTCCTTTAGTCCTTATTGCTTTCTCAAGGTTAATATTTCTCCTTCGATGTGTTGAGGGGAGTGTATCTTGTGAATCCCTAAAGGAATACGTGTATGCATTATTTCTTCTTTTGTTCATAATAGGCTCTTCCTTTTTGAGTTTGGCTGGGGTTCTATCGCTTGCTCGATGCGTATATATTTCTTTACTTAGGACATGAGTTTTCCAAGGTCGCCAGTTGTTTGAATCATATAAGAGCAAGCTTTATTAGCATTGTGTGGAATATCTTATAGTAGGCTGCTTTACTAAAATCAAGAAGCTCCATTCCAGTATAGAAATCATCCTAATGTTCTAAGGGTCTCCTTTTCCATCAAATTGGGTAAGGTTTGACACCTTGACACCTATTGAAAGCGACGTAATAATGATGATGATGCAAAAAGGTGCCATGGGGGAACAATAGGGAAGTAGAGGTTTTCCTTGGATGCTTCGGGGCTACGTTTGGGTGTGAAGGCACTAGGGCAAAAATCAATCATGTTTATTTTCTACCTTGAGTTGGTAGTTGAGAAAGTAGACTGATTATCAATTTGTAGGGAAGGAAGAGGACGAGCTCTTCGTTTCGGTTTAGGCATTTCCCTAATCTCCTCGAGAGTCAAGGAGACCTTTCTGACTTTTGTGAGAAGATTGATGGGACTTAGGATATTGGTCTTGTACGACATACACGATAGCTATTTTTGTAGATGCTCTAGCGAAGGTGTTCTCCATAGGATTAAGGATGTCTTATTTAGTAAGTCGCAAGATGGGATCTCATTCTATTTTTTTGATAGTCTCTTCAAATTCTAAAGAGGTCCTTTTGTCTATTAATTTCATGGTTGGCCTCCTTTGGATTGATAGTCGGGGCACTCCAATTTTGGGCTCTTAGTCTGGTATGCATCTGTAGTGTTCAATGAATCAGAGGTAATGTGATTCGTAATCAACCTAGAGATCGGACAATAACTAAATGAGTCTCTGATTCAAAAATGCACATCGTCGCAATCAATGTGAGCGCTCTCTGGAGTGTCAGAGGAAATGCCTTTTCTAATAACGGAGGATTAATCTTTAATTGCTATTTTTGGGGTGCACTTATGGTTCTAGGACTTAGAGATGGACTGATGATCGTAGAGGCTCATTTGAAGTATTTATTTAGTCCAATTAATTTCTCAAATAAAATTTGTTTCCAATTATTATTGATTGTCATAACTACTTATATCCCCTTAAGGGATGTAATGGGCATATAACTCAGCAAATGCATATTTCAATGAGATCTTCTTCAATAGAAGAATTGCATCATTAAAATAGATACACAAGTAAATATAAGGAGACATTTACATCCCCCATTAATGAAGGTTTGGTAGGATAAATCATTGTAAACTAATGTTTGCATTGCTTTTTTGGCTAGCTGCACTTATCCGTCAAACATGTGGTTGTGATGGTTAATGAGGGTTTAATTAAACCCTTCAAAATAAATACTTTACTTGATCGCTTTTTTAACCATCCTTTTTCTTTTTTTTTTTTTTGTGTTTTAGTTGCCGAAAATTACACTTAATGCTGTAAACCTCTATACACCTTTCGTAATATTTTATATTTTATAATTTACATTTTTAGTAGTGCATGATATTTTATGATTTTTAGTTAGTTTAATAGCAAATAGTCCTTTTTTAAGTAATTTAAAAAATATAATGTTGTTATTTTTAATTTTAATCTTGGTTAGCAATGTCCACGTGTTACCATAAAAAAAACTAATACTCATAAATACACAATATTTTATATTTTTCTTATTTTTTGTGAATATTTTGATAGAAAAGCTAGGCCATGTCCTTTAGTGATTAATTTTTTACTTTAAGTTTTTTCATATAATTTTGTTACAATTTTCTTGAAGGAAGTTTAAACTCGTAGTGTTAGACCGATAATCTACCACCATCACCACCACCACTACTACTATTACTACTACTATTACTATTACTAATAATAATAATAATAACAAAATTATTATTATTATTATTATAAGAATGAAAATTAAATAAAGAAATAAGGGGGTATGATATTAATATATATATACACAACAAAATACTCCTTTTACAATATCTAATTTTTGACCCCCCTTCTATTATTTGAATTTCATCAGAAAGCCCTGGCACAGTAGGTTGTGTGCCAGCGGGCAACCGGTATTGGCATGGTGTGGCACAAAGTAAGAAAATCTCAACTAGTGGATGGGTTGTGTGCTCTACATGTCAGATAGACTATCAGATGAACTAAAGAAGACATACACGTGTTAGTTTGAGATGGCACATGCCAACGTCGGGTTACGGATAGTTGTGGATTTGTGCTACATGGCTATCAGGCAATAGGCGTGTACGCTTGGTGTTGCACACGCACAAGGCAATGAGTGCTGATAGATGATAGGTACATAAGCTGCTCGCCGAGTGCACGAAGGGCATCAGATGGGAGCAAAAATGAAAGTCAAAGAACAAGAAACGACTTAGACACGATGGACGTGGCATGGGCGGAAGCCTAATGTGCGCACATCGATTAATGGGCACCCGACGCACTTTGGGTAAACGAACGCCAAACAACAGCAAATGGGATTGTGGCTGGACACGATCAAAGGTGGAATATGGAAAATTCTCCAAACATGTGTGCAAAACTTAGCTTAGAGTTTTAGTTTTGGTAGGATTTGGTTATTCCTTATAATTGTGTTCTTTATCTATTGTGTACTTTATTCCTAAAAGGATTAGACTTGTTATTGATACCTATAAATATGCCAAGGACCTCACAAATCACGTGTGTGTTCCATATAGAAAAAATGATTGTTGTGTGAAGGCCTTGGCTCTTTATACTTGAAATTGAGGAATAAAATACAAGGTTATGAGTACCTCTCGTAATTCATTATGCCTATTTCATATTACGCTTGTTTGTGTTGCCTGTGTGCTATACTTCTCTCAAACTTTCAAAATTCTAAGTATTCATTGGGTGGACTTGAGAAAGCTAACTAGTCATTGGGGCGAGTAGGCCGTACAATGGGCAAGTTTTAGACAGAAAAAATTGGCTAAGTACAAAACCTTTATGATAGTGTATCAGAGCCTGGTTGCAGGAGAATTCTTAGCGAAAGAAACTCATGTCGAATGGCCCCTAAATATAGTTCGACCTCTACCCGTTTTGTTGTATTGGAGGCAAAGATGCAGCAAATCGAAGAGTACGTCGGATAACCTCTTAAATCAAGTTGGATTGTATTTTGCAAAGAAGGATGCCTCTTTAAATGCATGCCAGAGGATCTAAAAATGATGGAAGATTGGTCGCCAGAGTTTGTCGAGAGAAGGATCAACTCGGTATCATAGGACATCGAAATCCTTACTAATGTTGTCAACATGAAAGTCGATGTAATTACAACGGATATAGACTTATTGAAAAGGGCTAGGAGATCGAGGATGGCAGATGAATGACCTTTTTCATCAAAAGTTAAAATCCAAAAACCCACACTCTTTAGTGGGGCTCGGAGTGCTAAAGAGTTAGAAAATTTCTTATGAGACATGGAAACATATTTCCAGGCTGCAAAGGTCTTAGAGAATAAGAAAATTTTCATCACAAGTATGTACGTGGTGGGTAATGTGAAATTTTGGTGGCGGACTCGCATGGCGGATGACATTAGTGCAAATAGAGAACCTATAAATCATGGAAAGTCCTAAAACAGGAGCTTAAGGAAGAGTTTCCACATAGCAACACGTTGTGGCTTGCTAGGGAGGCCTTTTGGAAATTGAAACATACCAGATTCCTGCAAGACTATGTTAAGGAATTTAGTTCTTTAATGCTAGATAAATGGGAGATGTTTGAAGAAGATAAATTGTTCAACTTCATATCTGGATTGCAGAATCAAGCCCAAGCGGAGCTATGTCGGCAAGGGGTAAAGGATCTCTCATCTGCAATTGTAGCTGCTAATCGGTTGCTAGATTTTCGTAGTGACCTGAATCTTGGTCATAAGAAAAAGGATTCCGGGAAGAATAAAGGGAAAGCTGGCAAGTTAGGAAAGAAAAGAAAGTTCAAAAAAAAAAAACAACAAAGGTCGCAATGCCAAAAGCAAAAAGCGGATGTCCAACCTGTCGTTGACATGACGAGGAAGACATGCTATCTTTATGGAGGTGATCACGGGATGAGGGATTGCACCAAACGAACCAAGTTGAATGTTATTATCTCAGATAAGTCAAGCTCGAAGGGTAATGACACGGCACGACATGGGTGAACCCCCTACAATTGCTGGTGATTTGCAAGAGAAAGCCCCAAATCAAAAAGGACTAATGTATGTACAAGCCAACTAAATGGTCAAGATGTGTTGGCTGTGGTGGACACAGGTGCTACCCATAACTTTGTGGCAAAATGGGTAGTGTCAATGCAAGATTTGGAACTCGTACCTCACTATGCAAGCTCAAGTTATTCCAAGTGATACATGTGCTTTCAATGCACTTTTAGACACATGTCAAGATGGTAGAAGGTAATCGAATCTGTTTAGAAAGAAGATCTTTTGTCTCATGGTAGCCTGCTCCATTCCCTTTATGAAACTTTTGTTATTAGGTTAGCCATACACTTCACAAATTTCAACGATTCACATGGCATTATCAAAATGATACAAGTCTTGGATAAGAATCTAAAACACACTAGAATGCCCGTGTTGATGATGCTTTACTCCAACCGTATCTAGGGTTCCTCGAACAATGTGATATCTTATACCGGGTAAATCCTTAACCCTTTCCCTTCTTACTAAGACTGAAGAATGTTCTTGTGGATTATGGCAAATACCGGGTATACAAGCCATGATTTCAAATCCAGAGGTTGATTGTACTCTAGCAACTTTACGTAAGGTAGAGTTTGGTTTTTTGGAGGGTGATAGTGGAAAAATTGACAGATAATTCACTCTTACTCCCACTCTACAAAACGTACATGAGATTTTCACCTTATACAACTCCTCGTTCAATTCTTTTGAATTCACTGGATCCTTTTTCGTGCTCGAGAATCCTTTCCCTTTTTCCACTTTGTCCCAAAGAGTAACTAAGATTAATTTAGTCACATTTTCATGTTCAATTGAGCACTTTTCACTTTTTATTATTCTCAAAGGACAAGATTATTCTCTTTACCAAACATATGTGGATCCAAGCCTCACTCACCGGTATCTGAGCAATCCTTCCTGTTGCTTTTACAAAACTTTCTTCTTGTATCAACAAACCATTACCACCATCACCAATATATACAACACCAACATTATTTGATTCCAAATTCAAAGCAATAACTATTGTATCTTCTTGAAATCTGACTAATTCACCCACCATTACTTCATCAAAACCATGAATTAGAGCAATACCATTGCCCACTTGAAGTACGGTACTGGCATTTACTAACTGGAATCAAAGAGTTAGCAGATCTGTTTTGTCAAAAACGGGAAAGGACTAGGGTTATGAACTTATAATCTTATGATCAAGTCGATTTCATGATTACAAGTCCATTCCATACCGAACCAGGCCAGAATAGGGTTATATACATTTTCAAGGGGTCATTCGAGCGTATCTAAATAGAAACCATGTTTACATATGGATCCCTACGTCGTTCCATTCCGTTTAGGATTAGGAATAAGCGTAATTGGATCTACCTTTTCCATATCTCTTGTTATTTTTGGGACCCTATTTACCTCTTTGAGCTTCTATTAAATTGATCAATTAAATAGGTTTGATTGGCCATCCTTTTGATATATACATAAGGCATTCTCCGAATAATTCAAATCGAAGCAATTGGATGGCCAATCCAACTCGTGCCTATATGATCGATCAATAGTGTCATATATTTCATACATCACACTAGATAGATATCATATTCATGGAATAGAATGCACTCTCAAGATGCCTTGGTAGTGAAATAGTAGACACGCGAGACTCAAAATCTCATGCTAAAGAGCGTGGAGGTTCAAGTCCTCTTCAAGGCATAATATTAAGAATGCTCATTGAATAAGCAATTCAATAAGAGAGCTCGGATCGAATAAGTATTGATATACCGATTTGATCCGAGCTTTTGGAATTGGAATAAGTTCTACGGCACAAAATCTTAGTGATTTTCTTTATCTAATCAATGGGGAGTCTACTTGAAAATCGTCCACCCTGCACCTACCTTAGAGTACATGCTTCAATAGGAACCATACAAGGTTAGATTAGAAACCTTTGGTAAAATGCCCGTCTGTCACCCAGCGAATAAAGTACATTACATAGTCCAGGGATTGGCGACTTGCCCATTCAATGACTTTGGCACAGACATTCCCAAAATGGGTATTATCGTGTCGAGTCAATTCAATAATAGACACCTATTGGCATTCCACCCTTCATTCTCCTTTCAGGGTCTATCAAAAAGAGAATCTAGTACTTCTTGGTCGTGAATATCTGAATGAGTTGTTCATTGTTCAAGAATTCTTGTTTGGGCAGTTCATACCATCTATACATAGTGTTTTGATATAAGATTTCAATTCTTGCCTGCCCCCATCGAGAAATAGAACTGACTAATCCTAAGTCAAAAGGTCTAGAGACTCAACGCCACTATTCTTGAATAATTTAGAGCCGGATCTTCTTTTCTTACTATTATGAATTTGAAAATAATGGTTAAAATCGAATTTAATTGTCAACTACCCCTATCAGAAATAGGATTGACTAGCAATTCCAAAGGAACTGGAGTTACATCACTTTTTCATTTCCATTCAAGAGTTCTTATGTGTTTCCACGTCCCTTTGAGACCTTCCAAAAATGGATAAATTTCTTTTCTTAAGAATACATACAAGATTCGTCACTACAAAGAAAATAATGGTAACCCCACCATTAACTACTTCATTTATGAATTTCATAGTAATAGAAATACATGTCCTAACGAGAAAGAATTTGTAATTTGCTATCCTCTTGCCTAGCAGGCAAAAAGTCACCTACACAGAAAAGATGATTTGTTCGGATCGATATGAGAGTCCAACTATATTGTATTACCAGAATATATATTGCATATTTGAAAGAGATTGGCCTCTTTGCTTCTCTCATGTACACACCACTGGAGCCAATAGTTCATCATTATACTAGGTAAGAAGTGTGGAACAATTAATTCATAAGGACCACCGTTATATAACCATTTATCAATGGATGCTGCTTCCTAGATTTGGTAAAAGTGCAAACCGATAATTGCAGAAGTAGAAATAATGGCACTTGATATAATATTATTTTCGTAAAGTAGAGATCCAGAAACTGGTTTACGAATACCATCAATAACCTTGCTTAACCTTAATTGTTATTTGAACAAGTCAAAGTTTTGTCTTGGTCTGGTTCGATCTATTTCTTTATTTCCCCATGAATCGTATGTTTGAAACGATAAGAACAGAATTTTCACAATTTTAATTGATTAGGCATATTGTGCCGGTTCTTTTGAGTAATATATCTCAAAATGCCTGTTGACACCTTCTTAACATTGTTGCGGATACAATTGGTACATTCCAAAATCATTGTTACTCACGCATCTTTCCTCTTGGCCATGAACCCCTTTAGGATTTTTTATTTACTCAACTCTTCTATTTTGATTTGAAACGAAGAAAAAGAAAGGAAGGAAAAAAAGAAAACTTACTAAATTGAAATCCAACTCTAAAAGATCAAAATCAATAAAGCAATAATAAATCAAACCAAATTCATAGTAAATAATAAGTAAGACAATGGTTTCAAAACTCTATTTCAACACGAATGATGGAATTTAAGTTAAAGATCTTGTATTCGTGCCCTTTCATGCTTGCATATTCGTCCATAGGTCAAATCGGATAGTAATTATTAGAATAATTGTTGGAGACTCAAATGATGGATATGTATAGCAACGTCGGCTACACCCTTGATGGGCTATGCTTTTGAATTCACATCGGCACTTGGCGCAGATAATGCAGGTTAATGAATATCCCCCTTGATGACTTTGATGTCGTCCTTGGTACGAAATTTCTTTTCAAGGTGAAGGTTGCGATGATATCTCACCTAGGTGGCTTATTCATTGGAGATGAAAAGTACCTATTATTTATTAAGGGCACGTAAAAAGATGGAGAACATAAGTCCAATAACAGAAAAATAGAAATAATTTCAGCAACACAGTTGAAGCTGGGTATTCGGCATGGTGAGATGACATTCTTGGCTGCATTGGTCAAAATTAAGTTTGATGTGTTCAGGAAGTGTAGGAAAAGATAGTGGAGCTATGGAAGAAATTCGAGGATGTGATGCTTCCTAAACTGCCTAAGAAGCTCCTTTAAGATAGACCATAAACCATAAGATTGATTTGGTCCCAAAGTCAAAACCTTCTGCCATGATTCCTTACCAAATGAGTCCCTCGAAATTGGTTGAGTTGCAGAGCAATTGGTTGCTGGACGTGGGATTGGTCCAGCTTTCTAAGGCTTCTTTTGGCTCCCTGGTCTCATGCCAAAAGAAGCAGGACGATTCGTTGTAGATGTGTATCGATTGTCGAGCATTGAATAAGGTTACAATAAAAAATTAATACCCCATTTCGAATGCCTTGGATTTGTTCGACAAGCTGTCGAGGGCACAATTTTATACAAAAATCAACCTAAGGTCGGGTTATTGGCAAATGCAGATTACTCCCGTTGATGAAGGCAAAACCACTTACGTGTTAAGGTACGGATCGTGCGAATTCTTAGTGATGTCATTCGGCCTAACAAATGCTCCTACCACATTTTATAACTTGATGAATGACATGTTGTATGAATACTTTGATCGATTCATGTGGTATATTTAGATGACATCATTGTCTATTTGGAGTCCTTGGAGGATCATAAGTTACATCTAAGGCTTGTGTTGAAGAAGTTGAGCGAACATAAGCTCTATGCAAAGAAGGAAAAGTGTGATTTCAACCAGGAGGAAATCACATTCCTTGGACAAATTATTAGTCAAGGAAAGATATGGATAGATGGGAGGAAGGTACAAACCATTGTTGAGTGGCTTGCCACATCCAAGGTGATCGAATTGCAATCATTCGTCAAAGGATACTCAAAGATAGCCAATCCGTTGACGGACATCTTGAAGAAGGATCAGAAGTGGGAATGGTCCCATTTTAGTTGCTAAAGCAGGCCGTATCGGCAGAACTTATTTTGAAGTTATCGAAATTTGATCGACCTTTCAAGGTACAGGTCAATGCTTCTGACCGAGTGATGGGTAGGGTGTTGGTGCAGAACAACACCCTATTACCTTTAAAAGCCACAAGATGAAAGATTCTGAATTGCGTTATAATACCCATGAGAAAGAAATTATGGTTGTTGTTCATTATTTGGAGGTGTGGAGACATTATTTATTGGGAATCAAGTTCACGGTGGTCATTGACAATGTGGCAAATACTTATTTAAGACACAGAAAAAGCTGATGCCAAAACAAGCCCAATGGCAGGAATTCCTTAGAGAATTCGACTTTGATTGGGTGTACCGGTCGGGTAAACATAATGATATTGCGGATGCCTTAAGTGGAAAGACAGTGAGCGAGTATGTGATCGCTTTGACTTTTGTTGAGTCAAGTCGTTTGGATAAAATATAGGTTGCTTCTCAAAACGATACAGTTTACCAAAAACTATCAGATTTGGTGAGGCTGGACAAATTCGAAAATATTGGCTTGACGACAACTTGTTGTTTACTAAAGGTGGAAGGGCACGTAGGCCCCTAGAGAAAAAAGCTACTGCGGGAGACCCACGACCCACAGAGGGCTAAACATACAGACATTGAGCGGATGCTGGCATTTCTTAGCCATCTGTATTATTAGCTGAAGATGGGAAAAGATATTGAAGCTTATGTGAAGACTTGTCTTGTGTGCCAACTTGACAAGCATGAAAGAAAGAAAGAGGTAGGATTGTTGCAGCATCTCCCTATTCCCAAAAGACCAAGGTAATCCGTTTCCGTGGACTTTGCGTTGGGGTTTTTGAAAGTAAGTAGGATGGCTTATACTTGTGATGGTGGATAGATTTTCTAAATACACCATCTTCATAACTACACTTAATGCTTGTCCCTCAAATGTTGCTGCAAGTTTATTTTTCAAAAATGCAATCAAGTACTTCGGGACACCCTCTTCATGGGAAAATTTTGGACTTCATTATTTAACATGAAGGGGACCGAATTGAAGGTTTCAATGACAAATCATCCTCAAACTGATGGGCAAACCGAGAAGATGAATGCATTGTTGGAAGAGTACTTGAGACACTATGTGATGGCTAGTTAGAAAAATTGAGTAGATTTACTTGATGTGGCCCAATTTTATTACAACTTGCATAATTTCTTGGTGATGGGCATGAGTCCATTTGAACTGGTGTATGGTCTACAACCCTTGACATCCCATGAGATTGCAGTGTAGCGAACGGGTGGTAAGTGTCGAGCGACTTATCAATTTCCAAGGACGCAACAAAAGTTGATTGACAAAGCTAGAGATAGCATGACTATGGCCCAAACTCAGGTGAAACAGTATGCCGATGTGGGTGAATGTGATGTGAAGTTTGCAATAGGCGAGAAGGTGCTTTTGAAATTAACTCCACAGATGTGGAAGAAGATAAGTTCCAAAATAGTGCACCGCAGGTTAGTGCCTAAATACGATCGCCGCTTTCAAGTATTAAATCATGTCGAAAATGTAGCTTATCAGTTGAAGCTGTTGGATAGACTCAAAGTTCATCCAACATTTCAAATTAGCTTCTTGAAAAAGTATCATAAAGATGAGGATGAATTAAGGAGATAGTTGAAACGTGCTTTGCTGGTGATAACACAAGAATTTGAGAAGAAGGTTCTCAAAATCTTGAATCATCGGGCAATGGGCCAAAGTAAGAAAAATTGAAGAACGAACTACTTAGTTCAGTAAGAAGGACAGTCAAAAGTAGATACCACTTAGGAAGATGATGTTACATTATGGTAGTTTGATGATAAGATCGATGCTTATTGGGCAGAGAAACATACCCTATCTTCGACGACAACATCAGACTCTTCTGGTGGGGGTGGTCTGTTAACCCCTTGAAGCGTTAGGAAGCCCTAGTACGATGGGCTTGTGTTTCAGTGAGCAACAGGTGTTGGCATGGTGCAAAACAAAGTAAGAAAACCTCAATGGGTGGATGGGCTTGTGCTCCGCATGTCAGGTAGACTATCGGATGAATTAAGGAAGGTAGGTACATGTGTTGGCTTGAGGGGACACATGCCAACGGGTGTTGGGCAACGTCATGTAAACACGTTGGGTTGTGGACAATTGTGAATTTGTGGTGCATGGCTATCCAGCAATGGGCGCTAGGCTTGGTGCCGTGCGCATGTTGTGTATCGAGCACCGAATGCGTAAGTTGGTGCTGCACGCATGCAAGGTAATGGGTGTGGATGGATGATAGGTGCGCAAGCTGCCTATTGCGTGCATGATGGGCATTGGATGGAGAAAAAGATGGAAGCCAAAGAACAAGGAATGACTTAGACACGATGAGTGCAGTATCATATAGAAGAATGTTGGATTGTGCCAAGTGATGCGCATGATGGGCGGAAGTGCAGTGCACGCACCTTAAGTGATGGGAACCCAACACACGTTAGGTAAATGAATGCCAAACAACAACAACGTGGGATTGTGGTTGTACACGACCAAAGTTGGAATGTGGAAGATTCTCCAAACATGTGGACAAGTTGAGAGACTTAGCTTTGATAGGATTTGATTATTCTTTGTAATTATAGGTTTTGTCTATTGTGTACTTAAATCCTAAATAGACTAAGAGTTATTAATGTCTATAAATATGCCAAGGACCTCACAACTCACGTTTATATTCCATGTAGAAAAAATGAGTATTGTGTGAAAGCCTTGATCTCTTGTACCTGAAATTGAGGAATAAAATACAAGGTTGAGAGTTTCTCGCATAATTCATTGTGCTTATTTCATATTATGCTTGTGTGTGCTGTGTGTGCAATACTTCTCTCAAACTCTCAAAATTCTAAGTATCCATAAGGTGAACTTGCAAAGACTGACTAGTTGTCAGGACAGCAAGGCTGCATAGCGGGCAAGTTTTAAGCAAAAAAATTATTTAAATACAAAGCTCCTGTGACACACACCAATATGAGTTTTAGTGGATTTTTTCTTATAAAATGTTTAGCTTGTCCCTGTGTATCAATTACTAAAATCTTTTATTTAGAAATAACATATAAGGTAAAGAATTATTTTTCATTATGATTTTCATATAGATACATATATTTATGCAATAGTATATACATCTATTCTTAAGAAAAATCATTTTTATGAAAAATATCATGTATTATACTCTTTTATATATGCATACATAATTATATACATTGGCATACACCGGACAACCAATGCGTGTTCGTAAAATAATTAATATAAATTTCATATACATTAAAATACAATGTAAACTTAATTTGTGTGTATTTAGTAATTAGAATATAATCAATATATTTAACATAAATATATACATAATTCAAGATCAACGGACGAATTAGTGAGTTAATGAAAGTATACGAGCAAAATAACTATATTTGATCCTCGCAATTTATACACAATATAAAAAATGGAAAAGAAAGAAACACAAAAGAAAGTAGAAAGACAAAACATAGGGTGAAAAATGAGAAGCTAAATATATCATATTTGTCATTATATAGTTTGTCAATAGGTAAGATAGGCTTTGAGCGCATTGAGCAATAGTTATTTAACACAAAGAATAATTTGCCAATTAAAATAACAGGGGAGGAAAATCAACAATTAGATACTTCATAGGGAATATTTTTGCAAAAAATTATATTTACATTGTGAAAAACATTTTGACATCATTGAAACTTTTTTTGTCTTTTACTACTTAAACCTGCAGTTGACCAACTAAGAAAACGACAACTCAACTTAGGATATCTAAATCACTCAAACCACCGAAGTAAACAACATTTATTTTTCACTCTCTTAAATTTAAAACACCCAATAAAAAAACATCTATAACCAAGCCCCTATTATCCCAAATCCCCTATTATCCCAACGCACCAAGTAAACATAGCCTTAAAACACCCAATAATAAAACATCTATAACCAAGCCCCTATTATCCCAAATCCCCTATTATCCCAACTCACCAAGTAAACATAGCCTAACAAGCCGAGTATGTGGATTAGTTTGCAGACCAAGGGGGCAAAAACAAAAGAAAAAAGAAAGAAACAACAGAGTTAAGATCTTTTATCAAGATATTATTTTCGTGAAGAGACACACAAGTGAGATGTATCGCACACCAGTAAAGTATTTTTAGAGCTAACATGTACTCATTGAACGTAATGAAATATGAAGTGGGAAGGGATCCGAGCCAAGTAAAATCAGTTAACGATCCCACCAAATATTTTGCTGCGAGAAATTTTTCCGTGCAAATGGTACGCACATAGCGTTATATATACAAACAGCAACTCCAAAATATAGCATGCAAAAAACATAAATGAAACACAATTTTACAAAGAGAGAAAAATAAAGCATGTACTACAGAAACACTAAGGAAGAGACTTCCAACGCATAACAGTCAATAGAGAGATTGGCATCTATAACATAATAAGTTAAGGTAGATTTACCCTAAATTTAAAGATACATTGCAATAACCCTCCCTGATAGTAATAATACAACTATGCTATACAAGTGAGGAGATCACGTGCACATTTGAGGTGTTTCTATCACGGAACACTTGCTTCATTTTTAGGTGCAGATGTTGGTTGTTCAGCAATTTGGACCTGGTTCTCTTTCATATTTTCCTGTAAAGCCTGCAAAAGGAGGCACGCAAGACATCAGAAATCACATTGCAAATCATTTGAGCAGAGATGTTTGTATAACTTTGATGTGTTGTCTTACTTGTAAAAGCTCAGTCATCCTCCCTGTCCCATAATTGAAAAAGGGTTTTGTAACGGAAACAGCATGCAAGGACTCGGTTGAAAAGGGTTGGCTAGCATGCGAAGTTTCTTGTTTTGAAACAACACCTGAATCTTCTGGTGAAGATTTCAATGCTTCCTTACTACTCTCAGTTTGAGTATCTGATGTTTCAGAGGAGCCTGCATCGTCAACATCTGTTGATTCCATTGGCTTGACGCTTTCTCCTTGTCCAGCCTCAGAGGTACCTTCATTAAATGGTTCATTGTCATTCTGCTCACTTCCCTGGGAAACTTGGTGGTTAGTGTGGGATTGTGTGCCCAGAAATATCTGGTTAACTGGTATAGATCGATCTGGGGGTAATACAGCTAATGGTTCAACCACATGCACATCTTTGTCTCCAAAAGCCATCAAATGAGCGGGTCGGGATGCATCTGAAGGTATTTGGTTGGACGTTGGCATTCTATTTGAAATATTGACAGGTTGAAGTACAACAGGAACTATAGTGCCTCTCACACCAACAGGAGGAACGGAGGGAGCTGTTTTGGGGGATGCATATCTGCGTTTTGAAGGCACCATGTTTGCCGTTTGGATAGCAAGTTTCTGGCGACGAGACGAACCTTGGTTTTTAGAAGGCAGATTAACTTCATTCCTTCTGATCATTTGAAGATGCGGGGCGACATCATTTTCTGCTGTGACAGGAACAAAATGTCCTGGCTTGAAAACAACACCCCTCAAATTTGTAGTGGAGTTGCCAATTCTAACAGCAATTAAGTAACCAGCATCAAAAGTGGCCTCAATGACACCAGTCACTGCCTGGCCCACCATACAGTCGATTCCGTCTGTTCTATCAGCTCTCTGAGGAAGGTGTTCTTTCACTCCTTCAAAACCAGGTGGTAGATGAACAGTTCCCGTCCGCTTTAGACTAGGATCTTTACGTGGACGACCACGTCTACGCTTTAATGAATGGAGTGACAGGCCAGTGGAGCTCTCCCCTTGATTAACTTGATTCATTTTAAGAAATCACTATGAAGTTTATTCACTTGCCAGTCAAATCTCATGTATCCTTCTCTCCTGCCAGGCAAAAAATGAAATTTTTAGCTCATGTGCTATAGGCTTATGTCAAAGGATTTCAGGATCACTAGACAAAAACTAAGAAAATCCACAATCAAGCATTCTTTTATAAGTAATTCTGATACCAACAGCTGCTAATGATTTGAAACAAAAATTTGTTTGTTCTGTGGGGCCATAAAATTACTCTCTCCAATTGGCCCCATCTTTGTTTTCTGAGTACATGATGTGCTAGTAACTCGGGTATATGTCCCATGGCATGTAATTTCCACAGTTCAGTGAAATATACAAATCTAACTTGAAATGAAATATATCGAGTGGTGTGTGTGGAGTATTAAACACAACTTTGCATGTGGGGGAATACAAAGAAGCAAATGGAGAGAACGTTGAGACTGTAAAGATCTGCTATTGATCAGGATCAACAAACTTGATAGCAGACTGAATGGGTTGGTTGACCATTTGGTGCAGCCAATTAATCAAGAAACTTCACATCAATAAATTCACTTCAGAACAAAGAAAAGATTCAACAAATACCAGAATTTTAAGAGTCTTCAAGCAAAACCTCAACAAATTACTCATTTATACTATTACTGTTGGCACAAGCACAGAATCAAAGTAAAAACGCAGGGCAGAGAAACAGATATTTTTCTCCTTAAGCTGGTGATATTTTTCTCCTTAAGCTGGTGCAAACATGTATCAAGTGATTATATTTGAAACCATTTCTAGACGTGTATTACTTACAGTACATCATTAGTCAAAACATTAAAATAAAGCCATTCACACCCTCTAAGAGGAAGACAATATATTGATTCTTTTCACAAATTTGATGAAATAAGTTGATAAGACATCCTAACAAGCTAACGTGGTATGGGCTGAACGAGCCAATAATATGTGGAATTGAGTAATTTAGTCTAATGTACTTTATTTTATTATTTTCTCCACTTTATCATTTCTGAGTTCTGACAGAGCAAAAGAAATTATCCACCCCTAAATTATTGCAGATCAGTTTATTATGGAAAATTCTTAAACAAGCTCCAAGCAATAAAATCTGGTGGAAGCACTGAATGGAATTGTTCTTGTAATAGTATAATAATCAACGACTCATTTCTATAAGGATTCAGGAAACTTGGAATAAATAAGCATGCAAGATGAAGAAAAAGTGGGGAACAAAATAACAATAGCAATATTAGAAAAAAGCATCATGAAACCATATTTAAGTATCTTAAGCTTAACTAATAGCATAAAGCTTTTACTCTTATCATTGGGGGAAAAGAAAAGTAAAACCAGAGAATAGTGCTCCAACTTCCAAAATTTAGGAAACCTCAATCAAGAATTAGTGAAAAAAGCTGGCAGATTTTCAAAGTTATTACAGCAAACAGAAAACTTTATTACTGAAAGGGACCAACCTACTAATTGACACCATTTAGAAAAGTGACTGAAAAAAGGAGATCCAGTGACCGACACACTAAAATTGGATATAAAGAGGAATAAAGTCTAAGGATTGCAAATATATACCTCCAAGGAGTATCATCGAGTTGACAGAGACGCTGACTCTAAATCTCATGACCTAGTAGAGAAAAATCACAGCGATTTATCTG
>JACFYI010001445.1:71383-89807 GCA_014898755.1 Handroanthus guayacan | reverse complement strand
TGAAATGTTTAGAATGCGAGCAGCTCTTTTATGGACAATTACTGACTTTCCTGGCCTTGGCACGCTATCCGGGTGGAATACATATACTGGCATTGCTTGTCCAACTTGTAACTTTGATGCAGAGCCTTGTCGACTTCCCTTTAGCAAGAAGTGGTGCTTTATGGGCCATCGACATTTCCTGACAAGAAACCATAGATTCAGACTAAATCGGGTTCACTTAATGGCAACATAGAGGAAAGAAATCCACCGATTAGATTATCAGGCTCTGATATTATGAAACAAGTGGAAAATATTGATGTTATTTTTGGTTCTGCAGCCAAATTGAATGATAGAACAAAAGAAAATAAAGGTAAAATATCTAGAAGAAAAAATGCCAAAGAGAGAGAAGTTCAACAATGGAGAAAGAAGAGTATATTTTTTAGACTCCCTTATTGGGAGTTTAATTTGTTGCATCATAATCTAGATGTCATGCATATTGAAAAAAATTGTGACAATGTGCTATACACTCTTCTAAATGAGAAAAAGAAGACAAAGGATAATCACAAAGCTCGTAGAGATCTAAAAGCTATGGGTTTAAGAAGTGAACTTTGGCCACAAGAGAATGGAAAATGTCCACTTGCAGCTTTCACAATTCCGAATTCAAAGAAAAAACAGTTTCTTAACACCTTGAAGAGTGTTAAAGTACCGGATGACTACTCAAGTAACATCTCCCGATGTGTTGACTTGGAGCATAAAAGGATTTTTAGCTTAAAAAGTCACGATTGTCATATCATTATGGAGCAATTGTTACCTTTAGCAATTCGTAATGTGTTGTCGAAGAACGTAGCTACAATAATAATAGAATTTTGCTCATTCTTTAGACAAATTTGTGAAAAATGCCTTAGTCTCTCAGATCTTCAGAAGCTCCAAGATCGGATTGCACTCACTTTGTGCCATCTCGAGATGCTATTTCCTCCATCATTCTTTACAATTATGGTTCACTTGACCATTCATTTAGTTGATGAGGCAAAGCTTGGAGGTCCCGTGCACTATCGATGGATGTATCCTATTGAAAGGTAAACAATTGTTCCATTAATTTTTAGTTAATATTTTATTAACATGTGAATTTACTAATTCTTTACAAATATAAACATAGGTATTTAGGTTATTTGAAGTCATTGGTTCGAAATAAGGCACAACCAGAAGGTCTATAGCTGAAGGCTATGTAGCTGAAAAGGCTCTTACTTTTTGTTCACGAAATTTTGAGGAGATTGAGACACGTATTACAAGATTGAGACACGTTAATGATCAACCAAATGATGCGTTAATGACTAGCAGAGCGTCCTCATTATTTCCTCACATTGGTAAATCAGTAGGATCTGCCTCAAGCTTTACCTAAACTTTGGAAAAACTACAAGCTCATCGATACGTGCTTCTAAATTGTTCAGTAGTCCAGCCATTTATTTCGTGAGTATTTAGGTTAAATTTAATGTTACAATTTAATATTAGCTTATTATGCACTATAGTATTAATATATTTATTATATGTAGTGAATTTAAAGATTACATAAGAAAGAGCTCAAGAGGTCGTAGACTTTCAACCACTGAGATAGAAAAGAGAGTTAATAATGAGTTTGTTCATTGATTTCCTAGACGAGCTAGTAACTAATAATACTGCACTTTTATGTTACTTTAAATCCTTTTTTTTTATGTTACTTTAAATCCTTTTTTGAACTATTCTACAATGACAAGGAATTACTTTTTATTTTAGATTATGAATCCAGACATAACAAGCTCAGTTCCAGTTAATCTTAAGTTTTTGGCACAAGGTCCAACTATAGAAGCAAGAAGGTTCACAGCATATAACATAAATGGGTTTAAATTTAGGACTTTAGCTCGAGAGAATTGATTGAAAACCCAAAACAACGGGGTATTCCTAACTTCTAACACTTCATGTGTTACAAGTAGTGTTGATGGAAATGTAAGGCAAGCAGATTTGCCATATTATGGAAAGTTGGAGGATATCATTGAGCTTAATTACCATGGTCATTTCGTTGTAACCCTTTTCAAATGTCAATGGGCTGACACCACTCGAGAAAGAGGGTTTAGAAAGGATCCTTGGAACTTCAATTCTGTAAACTTTTCTCGATTGATCCATACAGGCGAACGAGAAGAGCACGATCCTTACATTGAAGCTTCACAAGCTCAACTTATCTATTATGTAAAAGATAAGACCAATGAAGATTGGAGTGTTGTTGTGCATCTGAAACCAAGAGATTTGTATGATATGGGTGAGGATCATGAAGAGGAAGTATATGGAAATGAGCCATACCAGCAGTAAGACCTTCAATACTTCTTTGACATTGAGAATGAAGATATTCAATTAGCAAGGGTTGATGAAGATAGAGATGAAGTTAGGGCAGATACTGATAGCGAAATGGAAATGGATGAACAAATGTCTGAGTAATTGAATAAATGAGTTTGTATGTTGATTCTAACTCTAAATTAGTTGTGTCTCGATAATTATAAACTGTTTGCTAATAGACATGTTCATATTATCTGTTATATGGCACATATTGTATTCGTGATTTCTTTTTCTTAATATTTTTTTTAGTCTTTGATTGCTACATCAGTGGTTGATAAAAGAGCTACAATATCTACTTTAGTAGACACCCAAAGAAGGTATTTTCTTAATATTTTCTTACGAGTCATTGTACTATATGTTTTTCTATATATGTTTCTTTGTAAGGTTTCTTTGTCATTTTCTGTTCTATGATCATTATGTATAATCTTGTTTCCTTTTTAATAACAGCAATGATATAGGTTAAGTGTTTCAAGAATACACACAAAGAATCTCCGCCACATGAATCTCCACCACATGAATCTCCACCATCAGCTTCACCACAGGCTCCACCACACCCCTTATCTTCAGTTGAAAATGAAAATGAGACTCTAGTATCCCCTCCACTCACTACTCAGACTGAAGCACAATCAACAAGTCAACCACAGAAACATGTTGGATGTGAATCAAAGCAATTTTGGACTGTTCAAACAAGAGGTATATAAGTTTATTTGAAACATGGAACCTTTGCTATATATAGTAATTCTTATTTATACTATCATTGTAGATTCCCAGGGAGTTACTAAGGCCACTAAGTTAAAAGTGAGAGATGTATTCCACTTACCACTTATAGTGAAAATAGTGGTCCAATTTGATGAACAATTTGCTCCATATGGAGAAGAACAAGGCATTCTTGCAGGATTTTGTGGAAGTTTGGCTGCTGATTCTTCCATGTTTCCAATCAACTTTAAAACATGGAGAAACATGCCTAAATCTTACCTTGATCATTGTTGGGATAATATAATTAAGGTATATTGTTCGTATAACTAACAATTATTTTACTAGTTACTAGTAATTTTTAATATATAGTTGGATGAAACTATGAGAATTTGGCAATTTATTTTCTTGAAGCCTCGATTTTGTTTTGAGGTAAATGAAAGTATGGCTAAGCGGTATGTGTTGCAATCTATTGGAAAGAAATAGGCTTCAAATAGGCTTACAATTTGGAATGAGTTTTATGATCCTACAAAAGGTAGAAATGAACTTATAAGCAATGTTCCAAATGGCATTGGTCGAGATCAGTGGGCCACTTATGTTGATCATCGCTTACATCCGGAGACACAGGTAACATTAAAAGTTATTTGTTTTTTTTAATTTTTAACTATTATGAGTTGTTGATTAGTTTTATATATCTATTGTTGTAATTGCAATATTTGTAGACATTTTGTAAAAAGAATGCTGAGAGGAGGAAGAAACATATAGTGACACACACTGGAGGATCAAAATCTAATGCAAGAAGAAGGCATGAGATGATACGTAATCATAATAATTTATGAAAATGTCTAATTTTTCCAAAATTAATTGCCTATAAATAATTATATTAACTGTGTTGTATTGAAAACTTTAGTCGATTGAATACGGACATCCAATTGGTCGTGGTCATCTATTTCTTGCAACTCATAAACATCAAGATGGATCATGGGTGAATGATATGACGAAGGAACAAAGAGTAAGTTCTATTTTCATGATTTAGTGACTTTCTATTTTAATATTACATTATATCAAGATATAAATTAATTGAAAAATGACATATGTGATATCCCACATTGGGATATTAATGAAATGGTCCCCAATATATAAGTAATGGTCAAAGAATCCATGTGCAACCATTAGATATCTCTTTTGAGCATGTTGTTTGCAGCTCAATTTCAGGTTGTACACGGTGGATTCTCAGGCAAATCTCGCGTCCCCCGGCCCCTGGGCTTGGGGCGTGACAACATATATCTATTTTTCACACAGGAGAAAATTGAGGATGAAATGAGACGAGACCCTACCACCAATTTTTTTATTTCTCCTAATGATGTTGTTGGTAAGACTCTGGGAAAAGAGCACCCGGACGAGTTAGATACATAGGGTTGGCGGTGACACCCACATCTTCATTCGGAAACACAAGCCTCCGTCTTCGTGGTTTATGTGGGTCTTCATCAAATAGTGGAACTAATAATGCCCAAAATGAAGATAGGCTTGGCCAATTGGAGTCTCAACTGAAAAGTACTCTAAATGCATTCAAGACTTACATTTTGACTAAAGAAGGAAGGATTCCGGATGAGCTTGCTTCCGCTTTTGATCCCGTATCACAGGTATGCATTTCTCTTCTTTTAAGCGAAAAGATTGGCACCGAATTACCTTTGATTGTATATTTATATGATAGGTTGGTTGGTTTTATGTCAACTCAATTTTATTGTATTTTGTGGAGAAATTTAGGTGAACTTCACAAAAAAACTTAAAAAGGTAGATTAATTAATGGACCCTGTATCTGTTGAAGGAACATGTTGATTTATGAAGGAATAGTTGTTAAGTTGATTGCTAGTTGGCTGCTTCAGCCACTCTGTTCATACACACATGTATATATATATATGTACATATAGATGTGTTTCCCTTTTGTTTCTAATTGCAATTAACAATGATGTATCAAATATTCACTGTCAAATGTGTATTGTTTCAAAGTTTGCATATAATATACTCTAATGATATTTTATTGTCTAACTTATTGTTTTTTTACCACATGAACAGTTGCATGACAATCAGAATGAATCTCACACTTCTTCCGTAAGAAGATCATCAAGTGCTAGCACTCAGGAGCCATAAACTCTTCACTAGCTACTAATTGTTATGTTTATTAAGTACAAAGTGATTTAGTAAATTAATATGGAACTTATAAGTTGAGTATTTGTTTTGGTATTTTGAGAACTTTGATGCTGACACATTGTTTTTGAGAGCTTGTTCTATGAAATTGAATTTGGTATTGAATTTTGCTTGGAGTTATGGAAATGCAGATTTATTGAAGTTTCTGGGGATTGTAGTTTCGTGCATTGGTACAGGTTTGTGAGGTCAGGTTTGTGAGGGGCAAAAAAGAAAAAAAAAAAAAAAAAAAGAACAAAATTTTTGCAGGGGTTTAAAACCCCTACTAAAATTATAAGAAATAATACGAATTCAATATAGCAGGGGTTTAACACCCCCGCTAAATACAAATGTAACCCCCGCAAAATAAATAAGATTTAGTGGCGGTTGGTACGGGGGTTGTTCCAAGACCGCGGCCAAGAATTCGCGGAACACGTAACTCCGTGGGTTTGGGAAACTGCCGCTAAAGAAACTCCCGCTAAATTTAATTTTAACCCTCGTTAAAATTACCGTTTTTTGTAGTCCCTAATCCTAGGAGACTAAAAAAGCAATTTTGCCACTAAACATTCAGGACTAAAAAGTCTTTAAAATCATTGTAACAACTTTTCCTTCAATCCGTACAACAAATACAAGAAAAAAGGCCTCATAGCAACCTTCATTAGAAGTTCAAAATTTGTATGCTTTTGAGGGTGACTTGAGAAGAGTATTTGAGAATTTGTAGCTTCCATCTCAAGCAGATGTTGGCTCATGTCTAAACTCAGATTTCACATAAGCGGCACCAGTGTTGCAAAACAAAAATAACGACAATATTTGCGCAAAAATAACGGGAACGTTTGCACTATAAAAAAGAGAGAATTTCGGAGTTTATTTGATTTATCTTATATGTAACACTCTGAATTTTTCCCTAATTGAATTTTAAATATTTATTTTAATGACAAATTGATTTTTATAATCACTAAAATTTTTCTTATAATTAAAATATTTTCTCACATTCAAAAATTTTTCTTGTATTCGAAAATTTTCCTAGTTGTACTTTCAAGACTTCATTTCTCAAACTTAAAAATCTTATCAACTACTAATGATTTTTCCTTGATCATTCAAAATTTCCTGACAACGAAGATATTTTGTTTTACCAACCGAAAATTTTATCACAATTAAACTTGGCTCAAAACCCCGATTTCGGCCCAATAGACAAGGAATTTTGGCCCAAGTTTATAGTCCAATAGTTAAAGCCCAATTTCAAAATTTAAAAAAAAAAAAAAGAAATCTGAAAAACAAAACAGATTTCAGCCGCCATGATCCCCAAAGATGGGGGATATTTCCAATTTTATATTAACATAATTCAAGAGCCAAGCTTTTATGGCATGTGGAGAAAAACATATATCTATATGTACGATTTTACTTGGATCAGTAACACTTAAGAGCACAACTGAACAATTCACCTAAATTGAAATGACAAATATATTAAATGCTATCCAAAATACAACAATACATGCCACAACAACCAAAACTATAAAGCAAAATATATAACAAACTATTCAAAATATAAAAATATATGCGACGTATCTTCATAAGAAACTCAAATTGTAGATGCAAATATATCACAAATTATCCAAAATACAACAATATATGTCAAGTATCTCCAAAAAAATCATAACTATATAAGCATGAGAAAAAAAAGAGAACAATCCAAAATATCACAACATATGTCAAGTATCTCCATAAGAACCCAAATTGTAAAGACAAATAATTTGAGTTTAGTTGATGATATAATTAAGTTTACAAGAAACTTATGGAGTTTTATGCTTTGTAGAAAATAGAATAAAGAATTCAAGTTGTATCAGATATTTACCTTGAGAGGTAGAAGGATACTTGGTATAGTTGAGGCTGAGATCATATGATCTTAATAAGATGATGATGGAGGATTAGAGACAAGAGGTGGGCTCACATCATCCAAACCTTGTTGGTTAGCCATTTGTTGTTTGTAAATTCCCAATTTCACATTAAGCTTTTCTGTTGCTGCCCTATTTTCCATAAGCATTCAGAAGCAAGCTTTACGTGAAGGAATCACCTAAAAGACATTAGTCAAAGTGACCCCTAAGCCTAACATACGAACACGTCCAGGTTTATCGAGGCCATTAATTTTAGCAAAAATGTCATCTCTAGCAATAACATCATGTAAAGGATCCATTAGTTTATTAACTTGTTTTTGCATCCTTTCCTTATGAATAGTGAAACATGTACTTTATGAATTAGCATCTAAAAGTACTATAGCAACATAAGATAAATTGTATAAAGTACTGATCATTATTTGTCCAGCTTCTCCTCCTTTATCCACGGGATAACACATCCTATAGCTCTCTATCCAAGTTGGTCGATGCCTAATTTTTTTTTTTTTAACTAATTCAAGAAAAGGAAAATGAAGACTTAAGAAAGAATAAAATATATAGCTAAACTCATAAGACATACAAATGTGTTCAGTTTCATATTTATATTATTTATATCATCAATACTAATTCTAAAAGAAAACTAGCAACAAACTAGACATAGAGATGCTTTATTATTACCTCATCTTGGTTAACTTGTGCAAAAGGTTTTCTACCTATTGTATGATGGACTGTTTTGTGCTTCCTGCTTTCTTGACCCTGCTTACTAGCTTTCTAGAATTACATGAATAGAATGTAAATGATGTCATGATCAATCTTGAGATAAAGTAATGATTATTTATGCCTTTCTGTCATTAGATAACCAATGCATGTTAATATTTCTCCATTACTCTTCATTAACCCTTTCATCTCTTTCTTTCACTAGATCCTCAATGGGAAGTATAGGATCAAAATAATTAATCTTCAGATCAGCTCTTCAATTTCTCCACTTAGTGCCAATTGGTTGCAAAATCCATTCTTCGATCCTAGGAGGAAAATCAAACTTTTCCTAGATGCAAATATTTTCAATGAGTTAAATGTTTAAAAATAATAAAAATACATTATGTAGAAATGTTCAAGAAAATTACGTACATTCAAGATGTCTAACATGTCTTACTTGTTGGATTTCGGCACTTTACGCAAATTGGTGATATTAATAGGAGCATAAGTATGTGTCCTAGCCAAAACACCTAGAAACACATGCAAACTTTAACCTATTATTGTCTATAGGTTGACCAAACTCATTGCAATCAACTTTAAGTTTTTTCCCCAGAGGTAATGCCCAAATTTTAGGCATATAAATAGCTCTTTTTGTCCATTTCCTTTCATTGCGCCCATCTGATAAAAAAGATCATTAAAATTAAAATAACTCGTTCTTAGATAATGGTAACAATTGTGATTAAAGACATTTTAATTAAAGATCACATATAAAAAACAAAAGAAAAACTACAAACTTACTTGAAGTTGGACAACTATGAGTTTCAGGGGTTTCTTGAGGCCTTGAAGAATCCACAACTCTTCCTCTTTCTTGGTTAACATTAGATCTTGATGAAATATCTTTACGTTTTCTTCTCAAAACCTTTCTAGCTATCACTATTGAAATAGAAGTAAAACATAAAGCAAATAGACACATTTACAATAACAAAGACTACAAAATGCAAATAAAAATAATCAATCAATAACTAATTTAGTCTAATAAAAAAAGTTTATGGCAATATATAACACCAAAAAAAATCAAGACGTATCAAGCCTTGTTCTTTGTTGGTTTAGTTTATCCTTCTCTTTCTTGAGATTTAGCATTGCTGTGATTGATATCGTTGACATATCAACTTTAGTTACAGCAACACCTTCCCTAACCCAAATAACATTCTCATTTCCATGAGATATAATGGAATGATCCCATGTTCCTTTTCTACTCAACGTTAGGCTCCTCGGCTATGTCATATTGGTCTCTAGCCGTAGATTTTAGCACAACTTGCCAATTTGAGTTCATAGGATCTTCAACATAAAACATTTGTTGTGCTTGATGTGCAAGTATAAATGGCTCGTTGTGACACTTTACGTTGCTGAAACTTGTTAAAGTACCATCTTGCTTCAATATCTTGCCTTTTGAAACCCAATCACAATCAAACATGACAAATTTCTTCCCTCTCATATAATCTAACTTGATAATATCCTTGATAACTCCATAGTAACTAAATTCACTCACAATTGGATTATTATCTTTTCTATTTGCAAAACTAGAAGTTATTGCGGAAACCATAAGCCCACAGTTTTGGGTTTTTCTATTTTTGTCACGATCTTTTGTATAAAATCTAAAACCATTGATTATGAACCCTTTATATCTTGTGGCAATGACACTTGGTCCTCTAGCAAATAGCTTTAGATATTTTGTTTCACTATCATTGTCATCCAAATCCATGTCTCAAACCTATGAAATATAAAAAACAAACAAACATATAGTGTTAAATGGTGTCAATGATAAATAATCACAATGATAAATAATCATAACTCTATTCAATAAGAATTTTAAACATTAACTTACATGGTTTTGAAACCAAGATGCAAATGTTTCATTGTGGAGATGTTGAATTTCATTTTCTAAAACATAAGGATGTTGGTTAATAACCATGTTCATGTGTTCGTTGCAATTAAACAAGTATTTGGGCAGTAATTTATTAGATAAAATATAAAAAATCAATTGAGTAAGATAACTTACTAGATATATGAATCAATGTGATTGCAATTGAATAACGCATAACGATGTGATTGGGATACAATTTTGGCATCTAATTTAATAGTTTCTGCCTTTCCAATAACTCAACCTTGCATAAAAAAGATATCCAACCCTTCTTTTGGAGTTTCATTGTCAACTCTATTTCTTCCACTTTAGTTAAATCTTGTCTTGACATCATTAGATAAGTACAACGAGTAGAAGTTTAAACACTCATCTGCAATGTACTCCTCTGCAATAAAACCCTCTAGATGATTTCTACTTCATACATATGATTCTAAAGTGAACAAATACCTAAGGTCATGCAAATTAATTGTTTAGCTTTATTTTATCAAGATAAGCAAGAAAAACAAAAATAAGAATATAATTAGAGTTAAAACATAATTTAGTACATTTCAATTGGATACATCCATCGATAATATATTGGACCAGCTACGTGAGCTTCATTAGCCAGATGAATACAAAGATGGATCATCATATCAAAAAAGGGTGGAAGGAAAATCCTTTCAAACTGACATAATATCTCTCCTATATAATTTTCCAAAACAAGTAAATCATGCAGCCTGAGAACTTTGGACCATAAATCTTTGAAGTATCGACACAATCGAATCAAAGGGTGATGCACATACGTTGGCAACACTCTATGTAAAGCCAATGGAAGCAATTGATGTATTAGAACATGATTGTCATGACTTTTGAGACCTGAAATTTTGAGTAATTCAAGCTTCACAGACCTTGAAATGTTGGAAGAGTAACCATCTGGAACTTTTACTCTTTTCAAAACCTTGAAAAATATCTCTTTCTCCTTTTTATCCAATGCATATGAGGTAGCAAGCAACATGGATTTGTTAGACCCTCCCTCCATAAGGTGCAAGCTTGGTCTAATGCCGATATCTTGTAAGTTAAGGCACGAGCATAAGTTATCTTTTGATTTCCCTTGTAAATCTAACAAAGTGCCAAGAAGACTATCACAAATATTTTTCTCAATATGCATAACATCGAGATTATGGGGTACCCAAATTATCTTTCCAATAAGGAAGATGAAAAAAAAAGATACTTTTCTTTCTCCAACCATCTGTTAAGCTTAGATTGTCAGTCACCTTCTTCCCGAATTTGAATGGATCACAATTATTCAACTCATCAAGTACCACTGACCCTTTAATTGAGGAAAAGGACCTCTAATTTCTGTCGTCCTGTAAAAAGAATTAGAATCCTTATGAAAAGAATGATTTCTAGGAAACCAACGACGATGGCCCATATAACACTCTATTTGAGAAAAAGGTAATCACAAAGACCAAATCGACTTGTGACATGAAGGACAATCAAAACATCCTTTAGTTTGGTGACCAGATAAATCTGAGTTACCCGAGAAATCCTTGATGGTCCATAATAATGCAGCATACATTTGAAAATTTTTCTTACAAGAGAAATCAAAGGTGTTTACTCCAACAGCCCACAATTGCCTCAATTCTGCTATCAAAGGTAGCAAATATACATCAATATCATTTCCTTGTTGAGTTAAGCCATGAATGAGCAATGATAGCATGAAATAAGATTTCTTCATGCACATCCAAGGTGGCAAGTTATATGGTATCAACACCACTGGCCATGTACCATATTGCACACTCATAGTTCTAAATGGATTAAATCCATCTGATGCTAAGCCCAACCTTACATTTCAAGGATCTTCCGCAAATTCAGCATTGATGTAATCAAAGGTTTGCCAAGCCAGAGAATTAGCTAGATGTCTCATTTTATCATCTTTATTATGATCTTCAGCATGCCATCTTATAGATATGTTGTTTTAGATGACATGAACAATCGTTGCAATCTTGGTTTTAGAAGAAAATGCCATAAAGTCTTAGCTGCAATATTTTTACCTTTAATTTTTTGATCCACCTAGATTCATAACATGTTTTGCATTCAGTCCTCCAAGCATCTGGGCCCCAATATAACATGCAGTCATTTGGACAAGCATCATATTTTTCATAACGCATGCCTAATTCTTTAATCACTTTCTTTGCATCATACCAAGACTCTGGTAGTTGGACACCTTTTGGTAAAGCATCATTTAATAGGTCAATCATCATAGTAAATGATTTGTTGGTCTATTTACCAAGACATTTGATGTTAAGCATTCTAGTTAGGAATGATAGTTTTGAAAACTTTTTACAACCAGGATGTAGCTCTTGTTGAGAATCTTCTAGAAATTTATAGAACTTAGCAGCCTCAACATTAGGTTCTTTATTTTCGTCTTGTTCTGCCTCATTCATATCTATAACGCCCCGGATCCCGGTGCATTCCGCCAAGTGCTACTTGTAGACTAGTAACTCACTAAAATCATAAACAGAAAATTGCACATCTTATTCGCACTAAATTCTCAACAAGTCACAATTATAGACCATAAAGTTTTTTCTTTAATTTACATCATGACTAAATTTACTTCTATACAAACCAAAAGTCCAAATGAAGTATCAAGACAAAAATACATTATTACATAATCCAAAAGAGATCCTTCATGCTAACGGGAGCTTTCCAAACGAGAGATCCACAATGCTAACTCCCCACATATTGTTAATGAAATCATGAGTTCACTGATCCAGTAAAACTTATGGCATGGAACATAGAGTACAAGATTTCAAACGATAGGCATTTCAAGAACAAAATCATGAATGTGATCTCGTATAACATTTCTGATCAAACAAAGCGAACAGAACAAACGGGTATCATAATCACATATCACATTCATGTCAATGAACTTATAAGGCTGATTCAAACATTTGGTGGATCTGTCACCCTTATATCTCGAACATATAACATATATATAACTTTATCCCGCTATTTGCTTCTCCGAATGGCCGCTTGAGAAGAGCTATACTTAAATTGAGACACGACGGCCGCAGCACGGTCGATCACGAGTCTCAAGAGCAGTTCTTTGGGAATCCTACTTGCAGGATCTCTCTAAACTACCCCACATACAGGAATCCCCAGGGGTTTTGATTGTCGATCCGATATCGTCCAATCAAATCCCCCTAGGAATTCCCAAGGCCCAACTTACATACATTCATACAGGTTTGGAACAAATGGAACATGTTGGAACATATCTGAAACATAAAGCCTCTTCGGGCACATATTCGATCAATCAATCATATCAAACAAACGGTTCGGAATAGGACCAAGGACTAGGAGAAATCTTTATTTTGAAGTCTTAAACATATTCAAAAGGGATGAAATATGGACATGAGTGACAAAACAAATTAAAAAATAGTTCATCATATTTTGACATAAATCCAGTGGCTGAAGTGCTATGGCACTTCTAAAATGTGCTATAGCACGTTCGCATCTATTTCAGTGGAATAACATTTTTCTTTCCAGCAACCGAAGTGTTATAGCACTTCTAAAGAGCGCTTTGGCATTTTGGCATCATTTTGCTGAAAATTATTATTATTATCTTTTTTGTTCGAAGATCACATTTCTCCAGAAGGTCATTTTTAGAGTAAAGTTCATAATTTATAAATTCTGAGCTTATTTTATGATTTAAAGGAATAGGGTATTCAAGTTCATAAACTATTTGTTATGTCCATAATGTCCATTTCTTCCCTAATGCTTCAAGAGTTCCTTCGTAGTCCAAGTCCATGGTTCTTAGGAGTCAAACGACATTTCTCAAGGATATTCAATAGTAGCATCAAGAACTACAAACTATTGAGCTATTAGAATGCAAATATGTCAACAACACAATTTCAAAAGCTCAATATAATAATAACTTGCAAGGGAATGAAGATGATCACATATCTATAGAAGCAAGGAAAGGAATCCATAAGTCTTACTTGTAAGTTCTAAGCTTCAAACAAAGTGTTAATGATCCCAAAGAGTGATTCAAGTACCTATCACAAATAGAAGATCACATACTTATTAACTCTATTCTTACCAATAGTCTTAAGAGAGTGATCCCTCTACCTTTCCCCTTAGCAAATATTTGATGAAGTTAAAAGTTATACTTGATGAGATGCAAGAGGTGTGCTTGGTTTATGCAAGAAAATGTGAGTGAGGAGGATGCAAAAGCAAAGAGTTGGAGATAAGGATTATGGAACAATAGAAAATGTTGGAGGAGATATTGAATCTTATCGCACGAGTAAAAGACCTTAAGTTGAAGTTCAAAAGTCTAAGCAATAAAAAAAAAAAAAAAATGAGTTGGATATATAATTGAGGAGCAAAAGCTAGATATCTAGTTAGTTGCATGAAGAAAAAATTGAAGCTTCCAAAGCAAAAGTTCTAAGATGAGGAGAGCATTGATTGAGAAAGAGATAGAACTCTTCATCTTGAAGAAAAATATGAAAATTTGACTATAGATGTAAACAATTTCCAAGAATAATTGGGAGTCCTCAGGCACTCAAGAAAGTGAGGCAAATATTGTTCTTGATATAGGAAGAAAAGAAATAACAAAGCATTTAGTAAAAATTAATAAGTTGAAGAGGAATTGTCAAACACAATTGTTAATAAGAAAAAGAGCACTAGAAAGGAAGGAGACTCTAGTTGCATAGACAAATGACATAGAACTGGAGCTGAAAAATCTTCATTATCAAAACTCTAGTTGTTTAAACAAGTAGAAAATTCAAGGAGAGAAATTAGTGAGGAAGAAAAAAATGGCCTATAGAGCAAACTTTCAAAATGTGGAAAAGCACTTATAAACAGAGGATATTAGGTCGTTGCTGGAAACAAAGTTGGGACATAGCTTCTATTGTTGGCTTGTCTGCCTTCCCTCACTTTGAATTAAGGACTTTTGTAGCCATTAGAAAGTCACTCAATTTGGACATACTTACAAATGAGTTGAGAGCTTTTCTGCCTATAAGGAGATGACTATCCTAATTTGTGTAGACCACACAAATCCTACCAGTAATAGTGAGCGTTTGTAGGTCCTGGATAGAATACCACTATGAAATGGAATCATTAAGCCTGAAAGTGGACTCAAAGCTTTCTTCCCTAGCATCCATGTTAGCCACCTCCCCAAGGGTTCAACATCCAAACTAGGCCATTTTTTGAATCCATTTCAACTCTGTCAAACCCCTGAGTAAATCACAGGAGACTTGCCGTGAGATGAACGAGACCTTACTTGAAATATCGCACCTATCGTTCGGCTAAAGATTGGAAGCAAATGTCGAGGGAAAAAAGGATATGTTGATCTAAGCATTTACTAATACTGCGGCATTGATGAAGTTGGTTAGCTCAATAGGGTAGTAGGAGTCATTGTAGTAAGAGCAAAGTCAACTGGAAATGCAAATTGTGAGAAACAAGTAAGAGCGTACAAAAAGTTGTGCTCAAGTGAGAATAGTGCTGAGTTAGTAAGCAAAATTATAGATTAGGAGAGAAAGCCAAGAGAACAGGGAGAAGCATTAATCATTTTGATCGAAAAACATAAACGGCTAGAAATTTAATATTGAAATTGTAAGGTAAAATTCAAGCCATCAGAAATTTTGATAAACAACATAACATAGCAGTTTCATATACAAATTGATGAGAAAATGAAGAAATTGATCAACTAGAAGAGAATATAGAAGACTTAAAAAGATCTTGAGATAAAAAATGTATAATCAGCATAATATCGATAAAGGTGCATAATATTACAGTTAAGCATCAGTTAACAAGCTAGAAGCCTCTAGTTATTAGATGAAAAAAAAGAGGGAGGAGATGGTGGAGAGTTAGACACATATAAAAAGAGATAAATGAGGGATATTTTAGTTTGATTAGGGAAAAATTGTGGTCATAAAAACAAGTGTACATTTGGATTGATTAAGATTGTAGTTACCATGATGATCTTAAAGGCATGGCTGCAAGAAGAAATGGGAAGAAGGCATATTGCTATCTTATCCTCAAGTACACATTATCTTTATTACCTTCCACTCCAACAATTCCTATAACCATTTATTGAGCTTTTTTGGTTTCTCTTACACTATTTGATCAAAAATTCTCTCCCTCATTTTGGTGACAACGAATCTATTTAGAAAGGATTTCAGTAAACATGCTTTCCAATAATGTAGCACCCGAGAATTTTCCTAAATAAAATTCTTGAATCATCGATTTTTCGAAAATTCATTTGATTTTAAAGCCGTGCATCGTTTTAAAATCAAAACACATTTCACGTATTCAAAAATATTTTAAACTAATACGTTTCTATTTTACGTCACGTCTTGACCTAAAAACAAGCCCAAATGACCCAAAAATAAGCCCAATACATGTCAAGACCCAACCCAATATATATAGCCACCATTGTTGACCCAATTAAAATTCAAAATTGAAGAAAAAAGCAAAGAAAATCTGGAAAAAAGAGCACAGCCGGTAGCACACAGCAGCAGCAATTTTTGATGGATGGAAGTCCATCCATCCATCCTATATTGTCACATGCAGCCACCCTATCCTATCCCCAACTTTTGGTAGTTGCTTTGAGAGGTTTAAACTCTTTGATTCCCTCATTTTTTACCCTAACTTACCTCTATAAATAAGTCATTTAGTACTTCAAATTTGCTGAACTCTCAACTCTCTCAAGCACTCAAACATTTAGAAAAATTCATTTTGCATCATTTCCTTCTAGCAAAAATTGATTTCAGCTTTGTGGGATTCTCATGGGTGTGTCTCTCTCACTTCAATACTTGGTAAGTAGGCCTTAGTCTTGTGATTTAAGAATGGTTTGTGTTATGGTTTCATAGAGCTTGACATAAATGTATATATGTGGTTATAGGTGTGTCTATAAGCTTGGTTCAACCACATTTACGGATTTAAGCGAAAGAGGTAAGATTTATAGCTTATTCTCTTCTCCATGAGCATGTATTTCGGCTTTTCCATTCGTTGATCGAACATGCTTTGAGTATTTGATACCATTGACTTGTTGAGCATGAGAATCTATATTGTCCTTGTTATACTTGCAAAAATCTATGCTCAACACTTGAATATGTAATCCCATGCTAAATGATTTATCCTTAACCTTTGTACCGATGTGTGGGATTGAGTTTTGAATGATGGACCATGGATTAAGAGGGATAATGAACTAAGAACGATTAAAAACGGGTGATATGGACAAAACCGTATATTTCGATGATTAAAATGATCTTTTGAAAAATTTTCAAAGCCAAAATTTAAAATCACGATTTATAAATGATATTACACCTAAGAACATCTCAAAAATGTGTATTTGGAACTAAATCAATAGATTTGAAACAAAAATGGAAGAAGTAACAATAGCCTTTGAAAAGTTGATTTTGTTACATTCTTGAATTTTTTAAAAATAGCTAGGCTTGGATTTTAATAAAACTTCTTTTACAAAAAGTGTAGGGAAAAATCTGATGTTTTCCCATAAATTAACAAAAAAAAAAATTTATGCATGGCACTGTTCACGGTGCAACCGCGCGTGAATAGTACTACGGTCGCGCCCAAGACAGAGAAATTTTATCATTCAACGCGAGCGCGCCCATTTTTGAGCGCGAACACGCCCATAACAGTGCCAAAACAAGAGATTTTCATTGTTCGGCACGAGCGTGCCCATTTTTGAGCGCAGACACGCCCACGACAGGAACCAAACTTTAACTTTTTTACTTCTTTTGATGTTTTAAACTCATTTTCTACCTTAATTCATATCACGTTAAGTTATACCTGATTTTTCTAACGCAATACGAGTTTTGAAATGAAACCCTCTAGTCCATAGTCGAATTTCCAAATTGATTGATTCATTCACCACGTCTTGGCTTATTGAAATGCTATTGTTATTGATGGCCTTAGAACGTTATGCCTTGCCGGCTTATTGATTGATTGTTAAATTGTCCATTTCGTTCTAAAGCTATAAGATTGATTGATTGGGGCCCATGTGGGGATTTCTTGGGGACCAAACTCAGGCAGTATCGGACTGTCGATTAGGACCCACGAGCCCCTAATTGTTGGGTAGTTTGGATGAATTCTGGAGGTAGAATTCTGAAGCACTACCCTAAGCACGTACGTCGGCTGTGCTTCTTGTTGATTGATGCTCCTATGGGAGTTGGAGGGACAAGGTGAAACATAATTGTTGAAAATATAAGGATGATAGACCTACCAAAGATTGTTTCAGTCTATGGACTTGAATGTGATAATATATATATTGATTGTCTTGAACGTTCCAATTGCTATCCGTATCACATTCTTGTATTGTCATTAATATGCTCATGTTCTTTGGAATTCTCATCCTCGTTTGCATGCTATAAATTTTACTGGGTCAGTGGACTCATGACCCTATTTAACATGTAGGTTCTTGATTCTTGATCGATTGAATGATTGAAGCTTTAGACGGAATGTATAGCTTATTTTGGTTTTTACATCTCTCTTGTATTATGGTTTAGCATATCTTTTGAACCAATGAACTTATACTGTATAGTCTTATGACTTGTAAGCTTATGCTAGGCCATCATGTATTTTGAAACATTTGGGATGTAATGATATGTATGATATGGAACTTATTTGGGATTGTGTATTAATTTATTGGACTTAGTTTGAATGGTTATAATGTATTAGCTTCTGTATCGATTTC
>JACFYI010001445.1:33738-66851 GCA_014898755.1 Handroanthus guayacan | reverse complement strand
ATCGTGCTCCCCAGAATCACATTTAGTATTGCACATAACCCCCTAATTCCACTTTCTAGCAATTTTCACCACCAGACTTTCGCCATCACACTGAGGCCATATGCAACATATGTTGTTTTTATGAGGTTAACATTGTAATTTTACCTTTTAATTTAACCCACAACCCTCAGTCAGTCTTGGTTAAGCATAAATTGATTTTAGTTCAAATTCTAGCTTTCTTCCACCCCTTTTTCACTTTGGATTTAACCATGTCTTCAAAAGCTCTTGAAGAGGTAAAATGGAGGACGATTTTTGTGTTAGTAAACTAGTGTTGCATATTATCAAAAATAATAATAATAATAATATTGCAGATAATCAAAGGCTAGTGATATAAATAGTTTCAACATAAAATTCAAGGCATGCAAGTTATATGGATTTAGTTCATTTTCAATAGAAACCGAAGGTAATAAACTAGTTTTGGATTTACTTCATTTTCAATAGAAAACAGAACTAAATTAGCAGCAATATGAAGCAAATAACATAAAGTAATGAACTTATCTCCGTTCTGTGTTGTACACAAAATTATGATTGAATCACCAGGTTCACTAGCTGGCCTTCAAGAAAACATTACCCACGCTAACCGGTGCACTAGGTTCAACAACTCTTCTTCCAGGATAAGATAGTCCAATATAGTTTCGATGCACTTCATAACCACCACACTTCGACTAGCGCTCAATTCGCTAGGATCCAGTTAAACTTGTATGAAACAGGGAATTTCAAGAGAAGAATTTGTTAAGTGAAGTTTCTGAGTTGTGTGTGTTTCAAGTCTCCTAAAGGCAGACTATTTATAGGAGCAAGAGGGGAGACACAGCCATTAAGCACAAAAATGTTTCAGTCAACATTCATGAATTCTGTACAAATTTATCCAGATTCATGCACAAATAGGTCCAGATTCATCCATCCAGGATCATGCAATAAGTGGGCCAGAAACATTTCAGTTTCTATATTAATACTGCAGTTTAATTCCAAATTTCAAACTTTTAAAATTCCAAATTTTTAAATAAACTTATAGCAAAAAGATTAGGTTGAGACTGAGATAATTTGCCCAAAGCCCGCGCTTCAGCCGGAGTAAGGCCGAGCAGGGCAGGCAGGGGCGATAGTGCGCATGTGTTGCACACCTCATGCATCTCTTAGTAATCACTTTTAATAAACATCGACACTTGGCTTGCATATATATATGTTCACACTTTGTTATAAAAATAATGTGGGATAAATGAAGAGTTTTCGATTTTTCAACTCCTCTACAAGACTTTTATACTTTAGTAAAGTCCAATGCTCTTTGTCTCTAAACTAATGTGAGACAAGCCAAATACTTAACATTTTTCCTCTTTTCCCTCACATTTCACACACATATTTATCTATGATTCCAACCAGAATTTGACATTTTTCCAAGGATAAACATCATCAACTTTCAACCATGTAATTAGGCTAAAACTTCAATTAAGTATAATGTCAAATTGTAACAATTTGCTACTGTGAGAATGCTACTATTGTATGCAGATCCTGGACTGACTGCAATCCAGGATGTAGTTTTCCTCTTGTGCAAAGTTCAAGGCTTGTATTCCTCTTTGTTATTTCCTCTTCTACTTTTCTTTTGTGAAACTTTGCATATTTATCTTCTCATTCTTCTTGTACATGGTAGGAGCGAAGAGGATGCAACTTTTTGTGGAATGGTCCCCCTATACATGTGAGATCAGTGGAAAAATATACTCAATTTGCTCTGTCTACTAAATATAAAAGAAGCTGAAGTAACCAAAAGAAAGAAAAGGGGGAAGATTCTTTGGATTTCATTGTTGTTGTCATGGTGTTTTATAATATATTTGTTGTAGAACAATGGAGGACAAGATGAAATGGTTGTATTTTTGGTTAGCTAAAGGAACCAATGTGTTGGGTAGGGTGTTTTTTCTTAGGATTTTGTTTATACCTCATTGCACTTATAATTCCTAATAGTTGTGAGGTTTGTAAAAAATGCTATGTTTGACAGCAAGATAAATGTAAGGTACTTCTTAAATGATTTGTTGGATCTTTTTCCCCTTTACTTTATTTAATGGAACCCTATTGCTACTGCTGTCAACACAATCAAAATAAAAAGAATGGACAATAAAAAAAGATCCCCCTAACTTAATGTGTCTAGACTTGTGATTGGCAGCACACACTAAAAAATGGCCAAAAGATACACATATAATTCATTAATTAAAATAGAGAACAATAAAGTAACAGAGCATAACAGCTACAAAATACTAGAGGTTGATTAAATAACTCCCAAAAACAACAATAGGGCGGTACAGTATAAACTTGGCATCACAAGCTACCAAGACAATAGTTTGTGGCGATGTAGGCCATCAAAACAATAGTAGTTGGCAACCAAAAACTATAATCTATCAATATAGAATTATGTGACACCACAAGTTTCGAAAGAAGGGAATTACGATAGCAATGACCTCCACATATTCTACTGTGGCATGCAAATAGCTATTGATTTGGGCTTTAATGAACCAGGTGCAGCTGAACCCCTTAAAGCAGCTGCTTTCTCTCTTTCTTGCTTCTTGTTGTGTATGGTCTTTGGGTTTTCCCTTATCACAGTAGGTTCCTCCTGCTTCTTGGTGGATTTTGCTTTGCCTTTGATCTTTGACTATAATTTAGCATGTGATTGTTTTGCTTTACTTCTTGTCATCACACCATCGTTTGCAGCTACCATTGGTTTCTTGCTCTTCCCTTATCTGGGAGTTGCTTTTGGAACTGCAACCTGAGCACTCTTATCACCCTTCATTAAAAGCTTTCTCCTTGCACTAGTTAACATAAGCATCTTACTGCCCATAAGATCAACTACAACAACAGCATTCTCCTATCAACAATAGTCTGTGTCAGTTTGAAATAGATAATCACTCAATACACCAAATGGATGCAAAGTTAAGTAGACTTACATGCAGCTATTGGCTACTCAGCCCAATGTCTTTGAGTCCTAGTATTGGCTCTTCTTTATCCACTTAAGTATCCTGATACATATTTCACAATCCAAAATATAGAGCTATAAAGATTACATATAGAGTATGGTTGACAAATATGTAAAGGGTAGATAAGTTAACCTGCTTAACGGAGCTTCTATTGTCCACATTTCCTACATTGTCTTCTTTTTTAATTGGCTTTTGTTTTCTTCTCCTTTATATAATGACAAAGAAGATATACAAAACAATGTTAGATTTAATGCACAAAATGAGATAAGTGTAAGGTGAAGTAATACCTCAAGCTTTCTCCCAGTCACTGGCAATGACTTTCATGGAATATTCAATTCACTTTCTTTATTAGCTTCCTGATTTTGACTCTATGTTTTGGGGCAATTTAGATTGTTACGACCCAATTCTTTAAACTCTAAACATCTGTGTGATGTTCCTCTTCTAACCAACTTCTTTCTTCCATTCACTGTCTCCTTCTCAGAGGCTAGCATCTTCCTTAGCTTCTTAAGTCTTCGTTGTTATCTTTCAATCAATAGAGGCAATATCTTTGTTCATTCTATTACTAGTCAATCATTCATCCCATTCAGTGGCCTCAACACATGGGAATAAGACCTTAAAAAAGTTTTTTTCTTATAACAATCATCCACATAAGCTTTAGGGACATAATGTATATACATAAGATCAACTACAACATGCTTGTAGGGAATACCTGTAAGATCCCATTTCCTATAGCTGCAACGTCTCTTCTCTATGTTTACTACTATCTTCTCTCCATTTGCTCTATCAACTTCAAACTCATCTACTCCATTCCACTCTGCTACATAACTACATTCTTGTTTTTTATTCTTATCCAGCATCTTTTGCACTTTGGGAGTACATGTCCCATTGCTCTGTGTGATAGCATCTCTTTGTTCGTGAATTCTCTTTATTAACCTCACTCTAATCATCTCTAGCTTATTAATGTTAGGTTTATCTCTAGCATTTATGATCATACTATTGAACTCTCACACAAGTTATTCACAAGAAAGTCACACATTGGTGCACTAAAGTATGCTCTAGACCAGTGCTCTGATGCTTTCTCAGTCAACCTTTGTGGGCCTTCCCATCTATTTGTTTTAGCTCAGCCATTGCCTGATTGAAAGCACATATCCTTGTGGTAGTTGCAACTCTCCACAAAAAATCCTTTAATCTTAGGCCCCAATGTGAAAGTTTGAAGTCTGAGTACAAGTGCACACACAAAATTTGTGATGTGTATCTGGCAATAACCTCTTAACAGCTTCTACTAGTCCTTTCTATTTGTCAAATTTGATCCACTTTTAGCCATTTTCAATCTCTAGATCGTTTACCAAATAGCCAATAACCCACTCTTATGTTTTTTTTTCCTTCTCAACCACAGTATAGGCAAAGGGATGCGTGTAATTATCCTGTTAATGGCTATAGCTATCAATAGAATGCCACCACTTGAGGATTTGAGGTGACATCCATCCAAACCAATAAGAGGCCTACAGCCCATCTTCCAAAGCCCCCTAACAAATATATATCCTCCTGAATCTCAAACTTTTGTATTCACCAACATTACACTTGATTTTCACAATTGAGTCAGGATTTGTCCTCTTTATCTCCTCAACATAGTTTCATAGTCTTGCAAATTGTTCAATCTCAGTTCCAAATACATGTTCTGAGGCCCTTTTCTTAGCCCCATACATTTAAAACTTTGAGGATTCTAAGCAATTGCAATATGGACTTAACAGGCCAATTGGGGTTTATCCTAATATAATCATGATACTTAGATGCAACAAATTTAGAATTAGTAGTTGTAACTTTCATTTTTCTCTGGCAAATGTGTTTTGGGTTGAGGATATTGACTTGCACTACTTTCTCACCATGCATATGTGAAGCATATATCAACTACTGACACCTATCATATTTGCACTCAACTCTAACTTTACTAGGGTCATTCTTTAAAAAAAACTATATCCCTATCATGCAATATGAAATGCCTCCTAACTGTAGGTCTAAAGATGTCTATTGATGAAAAGCACTGACCAACCTTGAAAATAGGTTTTTTCCATGTTAGCATTAGGATTGAACATATTTTTTAGGCTAAATTGCATGCATATTTGCCCTCTCTAATTTCACTAGACATGGCTGGTTTACTGACACTTGATTATTCCTCATTAAACCCCATCACCTCAATATTTCTATCAATGTCATCATCAAACAATACATCATCAGTGCTATAATCATTGTCAACAAGTTTATTAGAATGTTCAAAATCACTACCAAATGATTATTCACTCACCTCAGATTCAAATCCAATAGATGGATTAACAAGTACACTTCCAATACCTTCTTGCCTATATATTTCATTCTCTCCCTCACGCTAAACTTTACTTTCTCCCTCTGTATTTTTTTTCACTCACTCCTTCCTCATCTATTTTATTTTCTTCCTGACCCTGAATTTCACTTTCTCTCTCTATTTTTTTTTTTTTTTTTTGCTCATTCCATGGCCATCTATTTCAGTCTCTCCCTATCAATGGATTTCAATCTCTCGCTCTATATTTTTTTTTCCCTCTCTCCTCGTCCAGTGTTTCCACTTTGTCCCTTTCCTTTTTTTCACTCACTGTCTGCCCATCCCCATTAATATCTGAAGTACCTTCTTCATTATCTCCCTCATCCTCATCATTCTCTTCACTATTATAAGAATCATCATTAGAGAAGGAAGTTAAATTATGGGATTGAATCTACTTGCTAAGAGTGTTAAAGCTTTTTAAGTCCAAGTTTTCGACAAACACTCCAACAACCCTATCTTTATCCACAAAGTTATCAAGGAACATAGCATCATTACCACATAACAACTCTTGAATATTATTTGCATCATCACAATGCCTTACAATAAAATGGAATCTTGGAACTACATTGTCACCCTCTTTATAATGCCCTAATTTACTTGGCGTAGAATTTATATCTTGCTTAGACATAAAATCAGGGTGACAATAGTCAAAATGTGACACTTTGTCACCCAAATAAACCCTCTCTCCAAAGTCATGAGAGTTACCCCCATAGTGCATCCAAATAGTAAACTCTCTAAAATTTCGTCCAAATAAAAAAAAACTACTGTTAGATTCTTCTAGGACAACACATAGAGCTTACTATATATATATATAATACATATAAAACAAAAAAAGAAAAAAAAAAAACAGGCAACATCAGACAAACCCATGTGAAAGGTTCTTACTATTGAAGTAATAAAAAGGTTGGATTAAGAGGTAAAATTACAATTTTAACATTATAAAAATGGCGTCGGTTGCAAATGACCTCAGTTTGATGGCAAAAATTGTCAAAAAATGAAACTTGGGGTTCTATCCAATACTAATTGTGATGCTGAGGGGCACAATTAATTTATAGAATTTTTGGGGGTAAAATGCTCTTTGACGTTATTTCTAGAGAGCAAATTGCAATAAGTCCTATTTCTTTTGGTTATGATCTATTGTTCTTCTGACTAGTCAATATGTATGTAATAGTTAGTAGGATTGTTGGAACTTCGAGTATAGATGTTTGATTATGTATGTATTTTGATTACTTGATGAACTACGAGCAGTAAAGTTTGATAGATATAAACAAATTTTCCCTTAGACTTGATTGGATATATATGTGAAAAGGTCTCAAGGAAATTTAGACATATTTAATGTTTTGTTTCTTGGATATTGAGTGTCGAGTTAGGGGTATTACAAATAGGATGAAAGCTTTCACTTATACCTAAGCAATGTTGGGGGATGATTCTCAGAATGTAGGAAATTAGGTTGGAATGAATAATTAAGACTTTATCTTAATTAGGGTTGATAACTCTTTGAGCAAATGTTTGACACCAATGATGTGAGGGTTTACTATTGAGCGACCCACTAACTAGTGACCCAATATCATTGATTGTGTCTGACATGTGACTCTAGTTGAGAGGTCTAAGTGGTGTTTCTCATTTCATAGACACAATAATCTCACTAGGGAATCAACAATTATGACATTAGGCTATTCGCCTAGGCTTCAACATTTCCTGACCGATATATGATGTTGGGTGGCTACTCTTAGCATCAATTGATCTTAGAATGTACACTCAACTCATAACTTTAAAGGCTAAGTTTCGTATTTTGGTTCATACGTCATCCATTATGTTCCCATTTAGTTTATTCTTAAGCGACTGTAGTGCCAGATCAATAAACGAACAACATTTGAAGTGGAATGAACTAGCAATGCTAGCCATGCGAGGTGCTTACTGTAATATTGAGGGATGGCCTTCGTGGTGAAAAACGTTTCTCTAGTGGATTTCAATGCAAGTGGTTGCAATTTCTAGAAGCATGCAAAAGCAAGACAAGGACTCTTCTAGGGTTCATCAGTGAATTAGAATGAGTTGGAGGATTGAAGCTTGCTTACGAGCTCTGATGAATAGTATTCAATTTTATTTTAATTATGGTTACTTGTTGGAGTTAATTTATTCTAGTAACTAATTCTACTCGACATGATTTGGGTACTCTGTACCAAAGGATATATATATATATATTTAATTCTAGTTAGGGTGCTCTTTCCGTGTCATGTTTCAAGAATTCGGTTAGCAATTCTAAATTAAATCTAATGAGATTTTGAAAGCACCAAATCACCCTCTAAGACCACTTGTAATGCCCTGATCGAAGTAGACACCTCGATCTTGATGTTATTCAGAAGCCCAAATATGAAATACAATGTTAAATACATACCCAAATGCATATAAATACCACATTTAGTTCCCAAATTATTCATACATGTACACCATAGTGTCATTAAAATGATCCATAGCCTCTGTGTCATAAGATAAGTGCAACTATTCTCAAGCAATTCGGTCAAGAACAGTACAAAATATTTCTAAAACCGTATAACTTCCCTACCAAAACTCAAAGTTTCCATATCATGAAATAAAAATATTACTCTTTGCCATGTATATAAGGCCATAACTGACACATGAAAATGATTCCATCGACCTACTTACATACACATATATACTTACAAAGTATAATCTAATAGGTTGTCTATTCACAACATAGCAAAAACCAAAACTTCACCTATAGTTCAAACGAGTATCCAAAAATGGCAATAGAGCTATTTGCAGCATTTCATAATGTAATTACTATTACAGGCGTACAAACTATTTATGATATATACAAAATAACTTATCGCATCCTAACTTGTCCAAGAATCTACCAAAAAACACGATAGATCTAAATTTGGAATACAGCAAGAAAGAACAAAATAAGTTTAGATGACTTAGTGGGTGTAACGCCCTTAGGCCTAGAATATCCGTCGCTATGCCGGAAATGCTACCTGTAGGCAGGCGAATCTCCAGCAAGATAATATAAATATGAGAAAAAATAACTATACAAATACACAAACATATATATCAACTTCAAAATCCTCAAATATCTATTACAACCGATTACAGTAAGGGCTACGAGCCTCAATCCAAAGGTACCATCATTTTCAAACTTCACAACATAACATAAGTTCTAATGGCTACAAGCGTTTAACATACATAGCAATCCTTACATAATTCATAAAACCAACAAAAGAAAATTTTCATATTCTCATGCCAACAAACTCCAGAAGCTCAATCACCTATACATGGTAATATATACAAATAAGTCCACTGACTTAGTAAGAACTATAGCTAGGAACGATAAAGGATTAGATCGAATCAACAAGTCAAATAAAGAGCCAATGAAGTTCATAAATGAGTTAAAATATACAATACGATTGTGATAGTTCCAGTAACCAAATAAAATCAATAACTCATACAAGAGATCAAAATCAAATACACAATCGAATAACATAGGCTAAACTAGTGTTTGGTGGACCTGTCACCCTTATAACTTCAAATCATACACACAATCCTTATCCTGCAACAGGCTCCACACTCGAGTGGCCCCTTAGAGGGGCTAACTCGATCTTATAATATGACAAATCATCGAGGGTTCGCGTGTCACAGACTAGTCACTGGAAAACTTATCTCCAGGCTTCGTGGAACTATCTAACTAGTAAGAAGCCTTCCAGATGACCAACTGTCAGCCTAATGTCGTCCAGTATCCCTCCTGTAATGCCCCATGATCCTAGAAGATTTGCCTCTAGGTTCGAAACATTACTCAACGAAAGGGAGCTAACTAAAAATCATAATAAAAAATTCATAACATATCCATTACTTAAATACCAAAACATCTCATAAATTCCAAGCCAATTTTTTTTCAAAATGCACCATAAGATCCAAAAGCTACAAGTCAATTATATCTAAAAGCCAACGAGTTCCAAAATACATTTACAAATACATATCTCAAATCCAACGTATTAACATAAAGTTCTCAAACTTCAGATGACCCTAGGAGCTAATTTCCTATAAGGTAATTGATGAAATCATGAGTCTGCTGCCCAGCAAAACTTCTGCCATATGATGAAGAGAACAAGATTCAATAAGAGGTATTGTAAGAAACAAACCATGAATGTGATAACAAACAACGAATCAAAACATTCAATGCATACATACGAAACGAGTAGCCCATAAAATTTATCAAATTCATGTCAACGAATACATAAGGCTTAACTAACTTTTGATGGATCTATCAACCATTATCACCTCCAAACATAAACATATAACATATATATAATCTCATCCCTTGAATTTTCTTTCTCGAATGGCCACTCGAGTAGGGATAGCGCATACATACTAAAAGCACAGTCGACCGCATGCTCCAGAGTAGCCCTTTGGAATCCTATCTTCAGGATTCTTCCAGTCTACCCAATGTATAAGAATCCTTAGGGGTTCTGACCAATAATCCGATATTGCCCAATCCGATACTGATTGAGAATTCCCAGGGCCTAACTTATCATTCTTATAGGTTCAGGACAAACAGAACATATTCAAACATATAACCCTATTGTGGCACAAATTCATATAGCCAGCAGATTCAACAAACAATTCGGATAGGACCTCGGACTTAGGAAAAATTATTTCAAAGTATTAAAATATTTTACAAAAGGGAAATATGGACTTGGATTAACAAATCAGAGTCAAAATATAAAAATTTGACAACTGAAATTGGCGCTTGAGCACTCGTCTGGGCGTTCTAGCACCAAAATAGTGTTTTTGCTATCGGAATGGGCACTTGAGCACTCGTTTAGGCGCTCCAGCACCAAAATAATATTTTTGCCAATGCTCAAACAATGCAATTGGCCACTAGAGTTGGGCACTCATATAAATGCTTAAATGCCCAAACAGTACCCAAAGCCACTGGAATGGGCACTCAATATATATATATTTTTTTTTTGGTTCTATTTTAAAATTAGATTTTTCTAGAAACTCTTTTGAGACAAAATCTCTTAAAAATTCTAGTTTAAAATTTTAAATTGCAAATTTTGTGAAAAAAGTGTTTTAAGTCTATAATTTTCATTCTTCCATTTTTGTTTCAAAACCCTTTCATTGTTCAAGGTCCCATATTCTCAAGAGCTTATATCAATAATGATGGAAATCACAAGAATATTCAAGGCCTTCAAGTAACCATTCAAAGGGGACATTTAGAATTTTAAATCTAACAGGCATCAAAATGAACAAGCATATAGCTTAATCTATCATATTTGCAAGGAATAAAGCAAAAGCAAACAGATGCAGGCAAGGGATAAACCATAAGTCTTATTATTGTCCTTAGCTTTCAAATTTGGAGTGGTGGTTCCAAGAATCTCAAGCTTTATCAACCAATCAAACCACAAATCACATATATATTCATTAAGCCATTTTTCATTTAATCTCAAGTCTTAATATGATTATAATCTAAAATTCTTTGCTTACCCAAGTATTGATCTAATGAGAGTAAGTAATCCCCCAGTCTTCTTCTTTTTGCTAATGAGTAATGGTATAGTTAAGATAGATATATTTTCTTTCTTGGAAAAGATATAGTTATATATATGTAAAGAGAGCTTGAATGCCAAAAAGGTTATGAGTGTATATATATTTTCAAGAGTGTGTGTCTAGCAAAGGTAAGAGAAAATCAACTAACAATACCAACTTATTTATAAAGTAAAAGGAAGGGCTTCTTAGTGAAAGAAAAATTAGGTAAGGGCTTGTCTTCCAATCCCAAAACTTGTGGAGGAAGATTGGAGTACATGGGGTTTGGTGAGAAACCCCCCAAAATAAGAGATGTTGGCCGATTTTTTTTATGGTCAAAATCTTTTCTTTTTTTTTCTTTTTTTCTGAAATGTCTTGAATTTGATTGGAAGACTTGGGCCAAGATTTGGTCCTAAATTGATCTCATTTAGGCCGAAATGATGTGTAGAAAAAAAATTTTGGTGTAAGAAAATTTTTCGAATATGAAAAAATATTTTGCTTAAAGAAAAATTTTTCATGATTGCAAAAACGATTTATCATTGAAAAAATTAAGGATTAAAATCTCAATTAAGGGAATTTTCGGGGTGTTACACTCTCTCCCCTGACAGAATCTGGTCTCTAGATTCGTACCTTTACTCAAACAACTGAAGATACTTGTCCTGCATCTTGTCCTCACGTTCCTAGGTAGCCTCTTCTACTTTGTGATTCCTCCAAAGAACGTTAACTTGAGGCATTTTACAGTTCCTAAGCTCACGAACATGATAATCTAGGATACGGACAGGTTGTTCTAAGTACATAAAGTCACTTTGGATTGGAACATCGAGGTGCACTATGATGTGCGAGGGATTAGGATGGCTCTTTCGTAACTGGGAGACGTGGAATACATTGTGAATCCCATGAGGTTCGGTGAAAGGTCCAATTAGTATGTTATTAGACCGATTCATTCAATAATCTCGAAGGGTCCCCTATACTTTGGATTTAACTTTCTGCTCTTGCCCATTCTTCGTATTCCTTTTTGCAGAGCGACTTTAAAGAATACTTCATTTCTAAAGTTGAATTCCAAGTATTTTCTTCGCTTGTCCCGTAGCTCTTTTGGCGATCCTGAGCTATTTTCATGTTTTTCTTGATGATTAAAGTTCTGTCTATTGTCTCTTAGATCATCTCAGGTCACAGTGCATCATATTCTTTACTCGAGGGGTTCCTTACTTCATCTAAATCCCAGTGCTTCGTAAGGTGCCATCTGGATAGAGGCTTGATAACTATTATTGTAGGCAAATTCTGCCAGAGACAGATGCCTATACCAATTCCCAGGAAAATTCATAACACATGCTTGCAGCATGTCTTCAAGTGTTTGAATTACCCTTTTTGACTGGCCATGAGTTTGGGGGTGAGCAGCAATGCTTAAAAGCAGTTTTGTCCCCAAATGCTCTTGCAAGCTCCTCCATAATCCTGCAGTGAATTTCAGATCCCTGACGAAGACAATACTCTGAGGAATTCAGTGTAATCATACTATCTCTTTGATGTAAATCTCATCGAGTTTTTCAATATTGCACTGGATTTTGATTGGCAAAAAATGGGCCAACTTCGTAAGTCTATCAACTACAATCCAATTACTATCGCACCCTTTTTGTACTACAAGTAGACCTGTTACGAAGTCCATGGAAATCTGGTCTCACTTCTAACTTGGAATTGGAAACGGTTGTAACTTCCCACACGGCCTCTGATGCTCCCCTTTCATAAGTTGGCAAGTTAAGCTTTTCTCAATACATTTAACCATAATCCTTTTTTATTCTTTCCCACTAGAACTTTTAATTTAGATCCCTGTATATTTTTGTTTCTCTAGGATATAACGAATACTTAGTCTGATGTGTTGTAGATAACACTCTTTCCCTCATTCTTGCAAGAATGCACACTCGATTTCTAAATCATATTAACCTCTCCGCATTGATCCTAAATTTGGGTCTCATCTCGACTTTAAGCTTCTTCACCCAATCATTCCCTTCTTAGGCCTCTAAACTCACAATGCACAACTTTGGGTATATGTTTATATTTGCTATCTTTCCTTTTTGGCTCAGAGCATCTGCAACAAGTTTGTCTTCCTAGGGTGATAAGTAAGGGTGAAATTGTAATCCTCTAAGAATTCCATCCATCGTTGTTACTTCAGAATTAAATTTTTCTAACTGAAAACGTATCTCAGGCACTTATGATCTGTGTAAACTTCTACCTTGGCTCCATACAAATAATGACACTATTTTGCTAAGGCAAAGACTACTGCCGCCAGTTCTAAATCATGAGTAGCATTGTTCAACTCATGATTTTTCAACTTCCTTGAAGCATACGCAATCACTTTGCATATTTGCATCAGAACACATCCCAATCCTTCTTTTGAGGCGTTAGTATATACCATAAACTCTTCTAACCCATCGAGTAGTGTGAGTATTGGAGCTATCGTTAATCTTTTCTTAAGCTTCAAGAAACTTTTCTTGCACTGTTGATCCTAAACAAAATGTCAATCTTTCTGGATAAGTCTTATGAGTGGTCTAGCCAACTTAGAAAATTCTGAATATATTTTCTATTTTATCCAGCCAATCTCAGAAAACTTCTGACTTCAGTAACAGTATCAGGTCTTTTCTAGTTAAGAACTGTCTCGACCTTTTTTTGGGTCCACTTCAAGCCCATTCAGAGATATTATATGCCCCAAAAAGGTCACTCGCTTCAGCCAAAATTTCCATTTGCTGAATTTGGTATATAGCTTATGTCCTTTTAAAGTTTGAAGGACGATCCATAAATGTCTTTCATGTTTCTCTTCTAATTTTGAATAAATCAAAATATCATCTATAAAGATTACTATGAAGCAATCGAGATATGGGTGAAAAACTCAATGCATTAAATCCATAAATGCTACAGGAGTATTCATCAACCCAAAAGGTATTACTACAAACTCGAAATGCCCATAACGAGAATTAAACACGGTTTTAGGGATATCTACTTTCTATATTTTCAACTGATAATATCCTTGTCATAACTTAAACTATACTGCAAACCCCTGAAGATGATCAAATAATTCATCAATATGGGGTAAGGGGTATTTATTTTTTATGATCACTTTATTTAACTCTCTGTAATTAATACACATCCTTAGTGACCTATCTTTTTTTCTTCACAAATAAGACCGGAGCTCCCCAAGGTGAAGAGCTTGATCGTATAAAATCCTTATCCAGCAACTCTTATAATTATTCTTTTAACTCCTTTAACTCTACTAGTACCATTTTGTAGAGGGTTTTTGTGAATGGCGCTACCCTAGGAATGGTTTCAATCACAAAGTCAATCTCTCGATTTGGGGGTGGTGAATTTAACTCCTCAGGAAACATTGCAGGGAATCTATTTACTACCTTAACATTTTTCAGTTTAACTTTGTCCTAAGGTTTTGCTAATAAGATAAAACAGAAATCCTTGTCTCCCTTTTCTGATAATTTTTTTGCCCTAAAAGCAGAAATGGTAGGTATACCATTGTTCTGGGCATACTATAAGCACCTATTCCAATTTCGGTACTCAGCTTGATTGTCTTGGCAAAACAATCAACCACAGCTTGATGCTGATACAACCAATCCATTCCGAGAATAAAATAATATCCTGGATTGGCAGTTCGATCAAGTCAGCACTCAAGTTCTGATTATTTATGATCGCAAGCATTGAGGGTATCTCACAGTAGTCTCATAACACCCTCCTACGGGAGTATCAATCTCACAAGAGATTTTCATAATTTCAAAGAGTAGGTTTAATCTTCTAGCACAATTAATTGAAATAAAAGAATGTGTTGCACCCGGATCAAATAAAGCCTTGCATATAAAATTTTCAATTATAACCTTACCTTTCACAGCCTGAGTGGGATATGTGCCTTCCTCTCCTATCAAGGAAAAGCTCCTAGCGTTAACCTAGGGATGCCCAGCTATGCTCTATTGTGGCTAGTTCTGCATTCTAAGGTTTACACCATGACAATTCCATAGGCAGTCTTTGACGGAGTATTGGTCACTCCCGCAAATGAAGCACTTTCCTAGCTTCTTCCAACACTACTCATCAGTATGAGTAGTCCCCCCACAGAATCCGTAGTTTCCTTTCCATGTGGTTGCTGGAGACTTGCCCTTATCTGTTGAGGGTATCGCATTCCCTGTTGTAGGTTTCTTGCCAAAGAAACCTTTTTTTCCTTTTTCTTGCCTGCTCACTTTCTCTTTCTTTTATCATCGATTTTTCGAGGTTCTTGGAACTCCACTTCAGCCTCTATCACCATTACTACAAAGTTAGATCTATAACCATAGCATGTCTTAGATCGGGCTTGAGGCTCTCCACAAATTTTTTCTGGCATCGCTTCTCATCTGCCAACACGTGAAGGGCATACTGAATTAGCCAATTATACTCGACTTTGTATTTGGCCACTATTAAGGTTTCCTAGATTAATCTCATAAATTCTTTCTCTCTTAAATTCCTAGCCACTTCAGGGATAAATTTTTTCATGAACTCTTTCTGGAATTGTCTCCAAGCACCTTTCCTTCCTTCTCTCTCCCATCTTTTCTCAACAACTGCCCACTAATGACATATGGCTCCCTCATATTTTACTTTTTGTGGATCGGTGTAATTCAACACCCGAAAAATCTTTTCAATATCAGCCAACCAATTCTCTACCTTTTGATTGTCAGGCTTACCCTTGAACCTGGGCGGATTAAATCTCAGAAATCTGGCACAACATTTTGTCATCTGATTCTTCATCATGTCTATCCCCTCCCCCAATTTTCTTATTGTTGGCCTTGATTTAGGACTTGCTATAGCAGTATCAAAGTTGGTCAACTACCGGTTCATTCCTTGCGAGTATTCTTTTGACGGGGTCCATTACATGTTGGAGGTATCGGCTTACAGGGTTCCTGATGGGGTATAGTATTTTTCATGTTATTAGGTGTTTCAGGTGCCTCTAGTTCCTCGAATAATACCCCTCTAGGTCTTTCTCTTTTTCTAGTAAGCCCGTTTTGTGACTTATTTTCGCTTGAGGCCATATTAATCTGAAATTTGTAATAATATGCTTAATAGAATTTCATGGTTTCTTGTGTGCATATAGAGAGCATAAGAAGGGGTAAAACATATATTGGCATAATTCTTAAAATTCAAGCCAAGAAGCACTTATAAGAATTTCATTTATTCATTGCTTGAAGCTTGAAATTATATGTTCAAAACATATGGTTATCAAGCCATCTACAAAAGTCAAAAGAAAATGGCATTATAACCATATCCTAGGAGGACTTCTATATTTTTCTTATACAAAAAGTCAATAACCACACTAAGTTAGCGTCCTCCCATACCTATACATAATACTAAAATCTAAAAAAAAAAAAAGAAAAAGAAAAACTCACAAACTAACAATATTTACAATCATATCATTCATCCCTTCAAACACGATGCACATGACTAGGATCCTCCTCTGGATCCTTCTCTGGCTCCTCTTCTTTCTCTGGTTCCTCTTCGGGTTCACTTTCCTCCTCCTCCTTATTGTTACCATTACCATTTCCCCTACCTTTTACTCGTACACCTCTAGCCTCACCATTGCCGCACATATTTGCCCCTCTAACACCGCCACGTGCATCAATGTCCTCAAGCTTGGCCAACCGTTTCTCAACCCATGCTATATTGGCATCGTCTGAAGCTCGCCCTGGAATGGGAAGTGGCAGGGGCCTAACACTAATTGGGGCCATCATCCTATATCTCTTTTGGCTATTAGTGGGTGCAGATGATGGTCCTACTCCATGGCTCATGCTTTGGGAAGGTGCCGTCAGTCGAGGTGCTGGTGTACGAGGTGTCATATCTCTCATAATCCCCTCTCCAAACATGGATATCATCCAAGGCTCTTGAAACCTTGGCACAACTTCTTCCTTGACATAGTCTTGTGCCACCCATTCCATGTCCGCCATGTTATCCGAAACTTGCCTCATGGCATTATCAAATTGGGCCACCAAATTTTGGTGGAGTTGGGCATAGTGGGGTCAATTTTGAGCGGTCATAATTTTTAAATTAAGGCATTGTCCACGGTGGTTCGCTACCATCCTTTCCATCTCTTCTCTCTCCCATTTACTATAAACTTGATACAAGTAGTGTTGCTTCAAATAAGCGTTTTCCTAATATTCTATTTCCCAGTCCTTCTCTTTAATTATTGCATCGTAGTCAACCTTTTGCTTTTTAAGAGGGCCAATATTGCTGTTGCTCGAGGTGTAAGTCGACCTGAATTGGTCCACTTGCCTACTCCTTCTTTTCTTTTGTCTATCTACCACTTCACAAACAAGAACAAACAAAGTTAGTAGTAGAAAAGAAATAAAAGGTAAAAATACTACATGTTTAAACTTTCAAGGTTTTTTATCCTAAACTTTGATATCACCTGTAATGCCCCGGGATCCTAGAGCATTCGCCGTGGGTTCGAAAACAGAAAATTCATAAGATATCCATTACTTAGATACCAAGACATCTCATAAATTTCAATCCAAATTTTTTCCAAATTGTACTATATAATCCAAAAGGTACAAGTCAACTATATCTAAAAGCCAACGCATTCCAAAATACATTTACAAATACATATCTCAAGTCCAACATACTAACATAAAGTTCTCAAGCTTCAGATGACCCCAGGAGCTAATGTCCTACATGGTAATTGATGAAATCATAAGCCCACTGACCCAGCAAGACTTATGGCATATGACAAGTAGAACAAGATTCAATAAGAGCCATAACAAGAAACGAATAATGAATGTAATAATAAACAACGAATCGAAACATTCAATGTGTATATACAAAACAACTTATAAAATTTATATCATTCATGTCAACGAATACATGAAGCTTAACTAACTTTTGGTGGATCTGTTACTCTTGTTACTCCCAAAAATAAACATATAACATACATATCTCCAATTTGCTTCCTCGAGTGGCCACTCGAGTAGTGATAGCGCATATAAACTAAAACCACGGGCGACGTGCTCCAGAGTAGCCTTTTGGAACCTTACTTCTAGGATTCTTTCGGTCTATCTAATGTACAGGAATCTTAAGGGTTCAAACTAATGATCCGATATCGCCCAATCCGATATTACTTGAGAATTTTCAGGGCCCAATTTATGATTCTTATAAGTTCAGGACAAACAGAACACATTCAAACATATAACCCCATCGGGGCCCGAATTCATATAGCTAACAGATTCAACAAATAATTTGGATTGGTCCTCAAACTTAGAAAAAATTATTTTGAAGTCTTAAAATATTTTAAAGAAGGGAAATATAGACTTAGATTAACAAATCAGAGTCAAATATAAAAATTTGAAAACTGGAATGGGTGCTTGAGCGCTCAAACAATGCCGAAATAGTATTTTTGGCTACTGAAATAGACGCTTCGGTGCTTAAATAATGCAATCGGCCACTAGAAGCGCTCAAATAATGGCCGAAGCTGCTAAAATAGGCGCTTGAGAGCCCAAATATATATATATTTTTTTTTGTTCTGTTTTAAAATCAGATTTTTCCATAAACTCTTTTGAGACAAAATCTCTTAAAAATTCTAGTCTAAAATTTTAATTTGTAAATTTTGTGGAAAAAGTGTTTTAAGTCCATAATTTTCATTCTTCCATTTTTGTCTCAAAATCCTTCTATCGTACAAGATCCCATATTCTCAAGAGCTTATATCAATGATGATGAAAATCACAAGAATGTTCAAGATCTTCAAGTCATCATTCAAAAGGAACATTCAGCCTTTTAAATCCAATAGGCATCAAAATAAATAAGCATATAGCTCAATGTATCACATTTGCAAGGAATAAAGCAAAAGCAAGCATATGAAGGCAAGGGAGAAACCATAAGTCTTATTATTGTCCTTAGTTTTGAAATTTTGTGTGGTGGTTCCAAGAATTTCAAGCTTTATTACCTAATCAAACCACAAGTCACATATATATTCATTAAGCCATTTTCCATTTAATCTCAAGTCTTAATATGATATATAATCTAACATTCTTTGTTTATCTAAGTATTGATCTAATGAGAATGAGTAACCCCCTAGTCTTTCCCTTTTTGCAAATAAGTAATGGTATAGTTAAGATAGATATATTTTCTTTCTTAGAAGAGATACAGTTTTATATATGTAAAAAGAGTTTGAATGCTAGAAAGGTTATGAGTGTATATATATTTGCAAGAGTATGTGTCTAGCAAAGGTGAAAGAAACTAAACTAACAATACCAACTTATTTATAGAGCAATAGGGAGGGCTTCTTAATAAAAGAAAAATTAGATGAGGAATCCCCCCAAAAAAAGGATGTTGCCCAATTTTTTTGATAATCAAAATCTCTTGTTTTTCTTCTTTTTTGTAAATGTTTTGAATTTGATTGGAATACTTAGGCCAAGATTTGGGCCTAAATTGAGCTTGTTTGGGCCGAAATGATGTGTAGAAAAATTATTCAGGTGTAAGAAAAAATTTTTGGATATAAAAAAATATTTTGGTTGCAAGAAAAATTTTCATGATCCCAAAAATGATTTATCATTGAAAATATTAAGAATTAGAATCTCAATTAGGGAAATTTTCGGGGTGTTACATCTCTTGAAACTTCCAAGGGCCCATCAGACTAACAAACAAAAGATTTCAAGAGCAGTTACAATCATCCGCATTAAATTATCAAAGCGTCAAACAAGTGTGGATATTATCAATCAATTCAATTTGAATTTTGGACACGTAAAACAAATATTCGAATTTAGGATAGCTTATCGAAGTGAGATATGAATATATAAAGGCAAAAATGGCCAAAATTATACTTAGAAGTGTTCTGGAATGGCACGACTGTGCTTGGAAATGGGCGAGTCGCACCCAAGTTTTTTCCAATTTTTTTTTTATATTCAATAAGATAGCAGAAACTTAATTCTCACAGAAACAAGATTATTTTGTTCATCATTTTTCAAGATTTTTAAGTATCAAAGTTTGGAAGAAATTTTGCAATATCTTCAAACTTTAAGGTCATAGACTTTAAAGTGGTTAAGTCTTTATTTGTCCAAATTTCTCCACTCCAATAACCTCCATATTGTCCAAGGGTTTCAAAACATATTGCAAGGGTAGAGATCACACTAGTTAAAGTGTCCAAAAATTCTCTAGGCAAGCGAAAATCTCATAATATTTTGACATCTTATTCAAACAAGGAATTGAGCACAATAATACTCAACAAATTGTATGAAAGTAAAGAAAGAAAATATCTATAATTCTTACCTCTCTTAGCTTATAATCTCAAGGATAATGATAGCAAACTTTCCAAATTTTCAAGCAATTCTTCTTGTAACAATCAAAGTCATTAGTTGTTATTACCATGTTTCTCCAAACCCTATATATTAAAGATCATCTTATGATTAAAGTTTGAAGCTTACCAAGTGTTCACCTTCTTCGTTTTTCCTTATTTGTTGATTGAATCTTTATAATTACCATGTTTTTCCAAAACCCTGTATGTTATAGATCATCTTATAATTAAAATTTAAAGCTTGCCAAGTGTTTACCTTACTCTTTTCCCTTTTTTTATTGATTGAATCTTTACACTTCTTAAAGAACTTGAAGCGTTAGATGCTTGAAAGAAAAGATAGAAATAAATGTAGATTTTCTTGTTTAAATGGAAGATAAGAGGTGAAGCAAAAAAAAAAAAAAATGTATTTCTCTAGCAAACCAAGGACCAAAACTTATAGACCAAGTTTGGGTCTCCATGGCCATTTCCAAATTGTTGTGCAAGGTGTCAAATTCCTATAGTTTCATGCCAATTGGCATCATTATGTGTTTTCACTTGGTTGGAAGTTAATTAGCAATATAAAACAAAAAATATCCCCCTAGGATTAGAGAGGGCTTGGTCAAGCTTTCTTGTATGTATGCATGTGTGTGTGTGTGTGTGTGTGTATTTGTAGTGTAATGGGTTGGATTTTTGGTAAATTGGACTCGAAGTTTTGGGCCAAATTTTGGGTTATAAATTTCCTTTTGGACCAAAATAATGCATATGATATTTTTCAAGTGCAAGAAAATTTTTTTTGAAGTAATAAAATATTTTTATCATGAGAAAAATATCAAAAAGTCAAAAAAAATATTTACCAATTAAAAGTGAAGATTTGAAAATTTAATTAGAAAAATTTTCTATTTTTACAGTGGGATAATAACAATCTTATGAATTTGTTACGTACACATATACCTCAGGATATACACAAGGACTTTAAAATGATTATTTTATAATATAAATTTAGAAAGGACTGAACATCTCTATCATGAATAAACTGGAATGGAAAATTAAATTTTATCTAGACATATTCTTTTCGAAATAAAAGATACTATTTTCTACTTCATTTAAGAAAAAATCAACATAATTGCAATACTACATATTATAAAATGTAAATATTCCAGAAAACATATTTCTTCTCAGAATAGTTGTTGGTTGGTCTCCACCCTTATAACTCCATAGATAAATAAATAAATTATACAAGAGAAATCAGTATTATCTCTTCTGGTTCCAAATGGCCTACTCGGTCATACAGATATAGAAGGCACGACGGATTATATATCGATCCAACTCAGGACCCAGCTAACCCCTCGCCTTCCCTTTAAAGATTAGATTTACAAAAGGGTACTAATCAGTAAACTAGCCATCGCTGGCTTGTAGACAATTCGATCATCTTAGCGAATTAGCCCTGGATCCAGATGTTAATCCAAGGGCGTTCACACGGGCACACACAAATACAGATATCCCCCAAATCTTAATCAAATCAATCAAATAAGTAGAGCTTTCATGATCGGATTAAATTCCCCATCGTAATCACATAGATCAGATACTCGGGTTTCAAGTTCTTATCGCCCTTTTTCCAAAATGTATCAAAGGTTTCCCGAGAACTAGTTCATTTCAGATAATGTCAAATAAATTCTAACGATAGGACTTCAGTTTCATTTCATAAGTAACATGAATTCATAAAATAGTTTGTGAAACAAAAGGAAGGATGTTTCCACAACTTCCCCATAATCCACTTTACTTTTGAATAAGATCAAACAGATTTTGGTTAGAAGACTTCAAGTTTTGTATCATAATCTATAAACAAGGAGTAAGCTTGATGCTAAAATTTTACTACAATTTTATCTCATAACATATTCCACATTCAGCAAATAAATGTAATTCTAATTCTCACTCTGAGTGACATCATTTTCAATTCGGTCTGTTGTCTCACAGAATCCAAATTTTCACCCTATAAACTAACCAAAGAACGAGGGTTATTCTCACTTATTCTCAATATTCATAATTTAATAATTCATAGAATTGAGTCGTAAATCAAATTGAGATTACACATAATTTTTCGATTTGTCCAAACGATGAATAATTCAGAATATCCAACTCAATCACAATTTTTGACTTATAATCCAAATTACATTCATATCGAATTTCATAATTTAGAAATCAGCCTATGTACAGGTAAAAATCAAAATCTCGATTTGACTTAATTTTGGGGTTCGAGAATCATTTAATAACTTCAGATTTAGGAAATTATACCCAAATGTTGCCAAATTGTAATGTGGAAGCTACTGTTGAACAGTCCACAGAAAGATCTCTTCACTACCAAAAGGTCACTGTTACATTGTCGGTTGTTGGCTGTGGGTTGACCTTGCCAAAAAATGGGACCATTTAAGCTACCATCTGCGCCTCTTCACGTTGAGCAAAACCCCTCGTTGAATTTTTGGTTTTGAGCAGTGTGGGTGGTTAATTGGTTGGAGAAATATTTCACCATGGCTTTAAATTGAGGATATAACTAAAATAGCTAAGAAGAAAGGAGTCCAACCACATAGATGCATGCTCGAAATTCTTGCAAAAATGAAAACCAGCTCAGCGTCGCTGTCACTACTATGCGTGCCTTTGTTGTCCACAAGTGTCGACCATGATTTCGTTGATAAAAGGTACAAGAAGGTTCCTCTTGGCGAGAGAATTACAATGGTACTTTCAATTTCAAAAATGGTTGGATATTTTGATAGAATTTCACAATTTAACTCTAGCTAGGAAATGGGCACTGTTGAGCTACCGATGAAGACAATGATGTGTGTGTGTGTGCGTATCTTCTTATTTATTCCAATCTGACTATAGGTCATTGAGTGCCTAAGATTCGCCCCTGAACTTTTGTTTGGCCATGAATTTTATAAGTCCTGAGATTTGTGTTTTGCGTGCATTTACCCCAAAGATTTGAATTGTGGGCTTTTGGGTCCATTTAGAATACTTTCTTGGCACCTGATTCTTTATTAATCCAACTTTTACCCCCACCATTTTTATGGAATTTCACTTGAGGCCTTTTTATTCCGAAATAAAGGTCCATAATATGGAGCAAAATTATTTTATTCAATAAATATTTGAAATTATATATAAATATGAATTCATTAACATGAAAAAAGAAAATAATTTTTTTAAGTAAAATAATTTAAGATAATTTTTTTATTATGTGGAGGTCATGATAACAAAATTCATAGATATCACTTACTAACTTCCAAATAAAATATTGATAACTCCGAAATGCCCATATATTTTTTCGTAAAGAAAATAGATAATGCAAAATTAGTTGGCTACTTATATAATAGTTATCCAACATGGCGATATAACACACCAAAGAATCTTAGAGGCTATGTAGGAGTTTTAAGTGTTACGGCGATTGTAATTATTCAACTTTGTTTACTCCCACAATAGGCTCATTTAACTTTTTCAGCATATTCCTCGAGAAAAACTTAGCATCAATAAATTTGTATTACTTACATTGAAACTTGAACAAAATCTTCTGAGATGCATTATGCACATTTTCTCTGAAAATATAAATCATGAACTCAAATAAATAAATAAAACAATTAATTTAGAGGAAACTTCAACAAAACTTGCATTAAACAGTTTGAAGAAAAATGACGCTATATATGTACCTTCTCTATGAAAATCTAAAGCATGATTGAAATAAAGGGAGAGAATAATTGACAAAATCGAGAACAATTAGCATCAATAAATTTCATTAATTACATTTAAACTTGAAAAAGATCGACAGGTTATGCATTGTGTACCTTTTATGTGGATTGTAGATCCGAAACTGAAATATACATAAGAGAATTAATTTAGAAAGAAACCCAAAATGCCAACATCAACAAATTTGCATTTATTTTTTAACTTGAAAAAAATCAACAAAGATGCACTATGTGCTTTTTATGAAACTAAGATAAAATAGCGAGAAAAATCCATTAGAAGGAAATTTCGTAAAAGAACTTGCTTTATACTATTTAATAATAGAGTAAATGTCACAAGCAACTTGAAGTATACGCTTTTTTGCACATTGCAATCTAAAGAAAAATTCGTCTCAACTTACCATACAAACTTCATGAATTATTGCATGGTCCAACCCAAAAGCACTTTTAGGCCGTTTTCTACTATTTAATCAGATTATTAATCTGCTTAAAAATCAAGAAAAAAGAGGGAAAAAAAGAAAAATGAAAATCAGATTTTGAGTATACATACAAAAACAAAATTGTTATTTTAAAAAAAATACAAAAAGAAAAAAATAGAAAAGAGAATACAAAAAGCCATTTAGCTACTCATCATCTCTCTGTAGATCGATGAAACATACGAAGTAATTCTTCCATTGAGAGTTGAGAGAACTGAGAATTAGGGTTTGGTGAGGAGCGACGAAGAGGACTATTTTCCCTTAATTTAGGACTCGGTTGATGTTTCCCGTACACTTGAACCTTTTCATTTAGGATTTAGTAAAAAATACCAGTGAAATCTTGAACAACCAAGCTAATAGGGTTTTGCTTTTGCTGGGTTTCGAGTTGAGGGGCTCCTGGGTGCTTTAACCGAATGAATGGGGTGGGTTTTGCATATGGACACAATCACTGAAGTACCTCCTGGGAGGATTACTCCAGAGTATGATAAGTTATAAGTTGTCTTTTATTCTTTTGTTCTACTACCTTTTTTTGTTTGTTGGTTATTTGACAGCGTTATCGAGTATCTTTGTGTATTTGTTTTTTTTATATGTGGGGCAGGTTATGAATTTATTATGTGTGTTCTGTGTGAAAAAGATAGAACTCATTCACGTGATTTGCTTATTTAATTTCAACTTTTGTATAAAAATATGCTTGTTGTTTTCTGGTCCCCACTCCCTACTTCTTGAGTATGAAAACTTTGACCTTTAGGGTTTATATTTTTTTGTGGAAATTTCTGAATATGCCCCTGTTTTCCGTTACTGTTGTCATTAAAAATTGAAGTGTAAAGTTTTCCTTTATATTTTCCTATTGTATAGGTGAAAATTTTAAATATTTTACCACAAGGATCCATCACAGTGGTACTTTTGTATTTTTCGAAACGCCTAGTTATCTTGGGGGTGAAATTAGTCATATAGACTTTTGTAATTTAGATGAAATGTCCTTGATTGAGATACATAGCATGGCTAAGGAGATTGGTTTAGAGGGTAATTTAGCATATTATTTTAGTAGCACTGGAGTTAATGATACTAATGCATTGATTTTGATAAAAGATGATTTTGATGTTGTCAATTTGTCTAACCTTATTGATGAAAATAGAATGGTGGGAGTGTTTATAGGTCATCAAAAGTTTGCACCACCTAGTAGTGCCTCTAAATCATGAGAATCTATAGGGGAACCTAGCAAGGGCTTTTCTAATTCAGTACATAAGGGGTTGGGGGTTAGGGATGAAGTTGATAACACTGTGGTCAAGGAGCCTAGCAAGGGCTTTTCTAATTCCATAGACGAGTGGCTGGACATTAGGCATGAAGATAATAATACTATAGAAAAAAAGCATATAGAGAACCAAGTAGAGAATAATGAACCTATAGGAGAGGCTGGACATAATGGGGATTATGTAGCTGGAAGGATGGATCTTGATGTTATTGACAATGAGAGTGATAGTGATGGTGAGCAATCAATAAGGTCAGATTCTAAGTATAGTGAGAAGTTCGTTGATAGTGAGCTAGATGTCTCTGATGATGATGTGTTATTTGAGTGTAATATTGATACTGATGTGGAATGGGGAGTGTTACCAAGTCAGTAGCAAAGTGTAACTAAAAATGTGAGCAATGCGGGTAGTGGGAGTAGTGAGAGGGCAGCTAGGTTCCATAGAGGTCATCCAATCTTTAACACCAGAGTAGATGGAAGTGATCCTAAATTTGAATTGGGTATGTGTTTCAGTGACACGGCAACTTTTAGGAAAGCTATTAGACAACACTCAATTAATAATGGAAGGGATATTTGCTTTACCATAAATCGCAAGAATAAAGTGTAAGCTAACTGTAAACATGCCTCATGTAAATGGATGATTTGTGCTTCTAAAGTTTAGAATGAGGATACAATCCAAGTGAAAACATATCATGGCAAGCATCAATGCCCTAGGTTGCAAAGGGTTTCACATGCTAATTCTAGGTTTTTGGTTGAAAAGTATAAAGATATGACCTGGACAGATCCTAACTGGCCTATTGATTCAATGATTACCATAATGCAAAGAGATGTGAAGCTGCAGTTCAATAGGACTCAGTTGTATAGGGCCAAGGCAAAGGTTTTAGCCAAGGAAAATGGGGATGATAGTGGGGAGTATGTTTTCCTATGGTTATATGCATATGAAATCAAGAGAACTAATCCAGGCACAACTGTTGAGATCAAGTCTAAGTTGGTGGGGGGAAAATCTCAATTTAAAGGTTTTATATTTGTTGGGGTGCTTTAAAAAAGGGTTTGCTTGAGGGGTGAGGCCAGTGATTTTTTCTAGATGGTTGTCATTTGAAAACATCATGTGGGGGAATTCTTTTGTGTCCTATAGGAATAGATGCCAACAACTGCATGTATCCATTTGCATATGCAGTTGTTGAGAAAGAAAAAAAAAATCTCAGGCATGGTTTTTGGAGTTTCTTATTTAGGACTTGAACATAACAGATCCTTATAGATGGATTATAGTGAGTGATAAGCAAAAGGGACTTTTAGATGCTATAGATAATCTATTGTCAAGGTGCGAGCATAGGTTTTGCATCATGCACTTGTATGCAAACTTCAAGGCTTCATTTACGGGCTTAGCATTGAAAAACATCCTGTGGAAAGCTGCTAGAGCTACAAGAGTTGTTGATTTTGAAAGTGCAATGAATGACATGAAGGAGAGGGACAAGACTACCTATAAATGCTTAGCCCAAAGACATCCATCTGGTTGGTCAAGATCCTATTTCAGCACTCACTCTAAATGTGACATGTTGTTGAATAACATGTGTGAAAGCTTCAATGCCATGATCCTTAGAGCCAGAAGCAAGCCAATTGTGACCATGTTGGAAACAATAAGGTTTACTTTGATGAAGAGGATTCACATGAGAAGGGACCCAATAGAGAAATACACTAGTGGTGATATCTGTCCAAAAATTGCTAAGCTATTGGAAGTACTGAAGAAAAACTCAATGGGATTTGTTGTCATTAGAATGACAAAGACCAATTTGAAACTAAGAGCTCCTATGGCAGCAGGTTAAAGGTGCATCTAGGAGAAAGAACCTGTAGCTGCAAAAAATGGGAGCTTAAGGGTATCCCATGTGCACATGCTATATGTGCAATGTACTACTTGAATCATGTGCCTGAAGAATACGTTGATGCATGCTACAAAAAAGAGACCTTTCCTCAAGACATACAGCAATTTGTTGTGTACTCTCAATGGAAGTGATATGTGGCCCAAGACAGATTTGGCCCCACTTATCCCTCCAAAAGCTGAAATGATGCCAGGAGGGCCTAAAAAACACAAAAGAAAAGCTGGGATAGATGAGAAAAAGGGAAAGACAACTGTAAAGAAAGGTAATCCTGCCAAACTTCCCAAGAAAGGTTCTGTAATGACATGTTCAGTTTGTCACAAAGCAAACCATAATGCAAGGGGGTGCCCACAAAATAAAACAATTGAACCTAATAATGAGGGCCTGGATATTCTTGTACCTATTACAAAGAAGGTATCAGAAATCTTGCTCAAATCCTGCTACTTTATTCATTGACACGTTGAGTTAAACTTCTAACAGAAAATTTACTATGTTCAAGTCAAAAATAAGAAGGGAAAGATAAGGGCAACAGATAAGGTTGAAACATCTTCTAAGGTAATGCGTTTCACTTTTGATGCTTGCTTTTTCACATATACTTTAAGTTGTTAATAGATGTTTTTTATGTCAGGCAAGAAAAAGTAAAGAAAGGGGAAGTGGAAGTGAAAGTGCAACTGTAATTGATGCTATTTGTCCTAGTGGGTAATTGTGTTAACCTCATCTTAATCTTATCTAAAAGGAAAAAAATATGTTTTTTTTTTTCTTGTCAGGGGAAAAAAAGAAAAGAATGTGACATGGCAAATATGTCATGTAATATTACTCCTAGAAGAGTTACTAGGAGCTCTATATGAAAGGTTACTCCTCAAAGAGTAACAAGAAGTACAACAAATGCAAGTCCAATCGCTGCTACCAAGAATAAACAAAAGAGTTCAATACAAACCCAAGCAAAAATATTAGGAGTTGGGAGAAAGTCACAAATGTATATAATAGTTCTTTCCATGTATCATAAGTTTTATTCTTTTATGTATATGAAATAAATTAATTGATATGGTTATTAGGTGAAAAGAAAGGATACCTCCAAATCAACTGAAGCTGGTGCAGTGCAAAGTATTCAAAATTCTACTTCAACTAAAGATGGTGATGCACTACCAACCACCCAACAATCTATTGCTTTGGTAAAATTGCCTTCGAGATCAATTGGAAGTAGCATAACTCATGATGTGAGGTTCAGTCAGCAAAGCAACATTGGAGAGCAAAGTAAGAGCAAAGGAAAAAAGTTGTTAGAGATTGTGAGGAGGACGAGCCTCTGTAGAGTGAGTGAATTACATGTGGTGAAGCTAAGGACGATGTGTCTTTTTGTCAATGTCTTTTTGTCTTGCCAATTTGATTCTATTAGAAACTATCAATATCTTTTTGGTGTGAAACTATTGGAGCAAACTGTCAATTGTACTACTGATGCACTTTTATTTTGTAAGCATGGAATGATGCACTTTATTTTGTGAGCATGGAAATTCAGGGTATGGTGTTGTTACTTTTTCATTTTGTAAGCCAACAACCTATGGCTTGTTCATTTTTTGAGAAATGAATGCGATGGCTTGTTCTTTATCTTTTTAAGTTGTTTTTGTTACCTTTTGTTGTCTTTAACTTTGGTATGCTCTTATTGGTGCTTTTTGTCTTCTTTTAGTTAGATTGGTTATTATGTGTTTTCTATCCATTACAGTCGTCATTAGGCATCTTTGGTTACATAATGCATGTCTAACCTCATTTCCCAAAACAAACTTCACATTTCATTCATGTTTTGGAATCGATTACATTGCAAAAGCATACTAAATTACATCAATCAAGTCCTATACATCATCCCAACATTACTATCACCAAACGACATAAAAAAAAAGTACATATAAGTCCAAGATAGGACCAATAGCACCCATAGCCGCTTCTCCCTTGTCATTTTACATTTCAACTCAACATCAATGACGTTCATTTCATCTTTGACTTTATTGAATCGATAGAGCAAACCCGGGATTATTTGTCGAGCTCTATTGTAGCACTCAGAGAAAGTGCAGCCATCAGCTTCCTTTGGGAAAAATAAAAAATGGAATAAAACAATACATTGTTAATTTTAAAAAATTCTCAATGTTTCATATGCTAGGAACCCTAAAATTCCACATTTGGAAAATTTAGGAAGCCTAAAACCCCGAATCTCAAAATAAAAGGACTTTTAAATTCAATTTCAATTTTGTCAAACAAAAAAAATAAAGAAAAAATTTCAATTTCCATTAAAAAACTTAAACCCCGAAATTTCAAATTCAGAAATATAAGTCGTAATTTCAGATATTAAAACCCCTAACCCCAAAATTTTTTAAACAAATTCCATTATCTAAACAATTTTTTCCAGATTTCAAGAACCAAAGAGTAAATTAAAGGTTTTTTAGTAACTTACTCGAAATTTTTCACAAGCTGTATATCTCCTTCCTAGGTTAAGGTCAGTCTATGAAGTTTTCTTGCAAATATTTCTTCCATAATGACAATATTTAGAGGGCAAATCTTCAAAGTTTTCATTGTACATGGCCATTATGGCAGCAAAAATGGCGACTGGTTCGAAGTTCTTTTGAAGAGAACATGGTCATATTCTTTAATGAGGAAAACGTGTTTTAATACCCAAAATCTGATTTTCCTTTTCCTTCCCCCCTCCCCCTCCTTGGTTTTCAAGTAGACTAATAATTAGATTAAATAGTAGAATTTTGTGAATGGATGATTTTACCCTTAATCTTCACTCGTGTCACGTGCGTGACACGATTCTAGTGGAGAAAACGGCCTGAAAGTGCTTCTGGGTTGGACCATGCAATAATTCGTGAAGTTTGTATAGCAAGTTGAGATGAATTTTTCTTTAAGTTGCAATGTACAAAAAAGCTTATACTTCAGGTTGCTTAGTCACATCTACTCTTAATAAGATTATGTTACGTATTTACCTCTTCTGTGAACAAAAGTAGAGAAAAATCAATTTGAAATTATGAGCCTTAAAAGAAATTTTTCAATTTAATAAAAAATACTTTGAAATTTTGACAATTCATGATTCGGTCAAAATTGGTTCAGTTAGAGTCAAACACCACATTTAAATATATGCACACACACACACACACACACACACACATACACACATATATATATATATATTAGGTCTAAATTATTTGATATCTTTATTGGCATTACTTGTACAATCAAGATGTCAAACAAGGGCTCTGTGTGTGGACTCTCACGCATTCTAAGAGAGTGTTTTGGTAAGCATATAAGCTCCTTAAAACATCATAGACATATATATATATATATATAAATGTTTAAGAGTTCGTAAGATGTAGGATAGTGTTTGATTAAATATTTGTTTTAATTCTGGGAGTTTAGAAGATTTCTTCTAATGAATTTACTAGACACTTTACAAAATTTTATAAGCTCTCAAATATATTATACAATATTTTCGGCGCTTACTATAGCTAAGCTCACTCAATCACCTATACAATATTAAGAGGGTGTTTGGGTAAGCTTATAAACTCTTTAAAACATCTTATAAGATGTTTAATATCTTATAAGATGTTATGAAGCATTCAGTAAAATTTTTCAAATAAGATATTATTAGCTCTCAAAATAAGATATTTGAAGTTTATAAGCTCTTTTTAAAAAAGTAAAGAGATTCTAGTTTATTTTTAAGATTTTTACATACACTTTCAATTTTAACTATTTTAATTACAAAATTGCTATTACTAACGTATTATAAGCTAAAATCTCTTATTTTATTCAAACACTTTAATAACTTATTTTTAAAATAACATATAACATCTGAAAGTAAATACTACATACGAATCACATATGAATCATGCTTTCAACACAATGCGGAAATTATTCGTTTTCCGGATTTAATCACGGAAACTTATCCGTCTCGGATTTTAATAGAACTCGAATCACTGACTACAAATTGCCTCTTATTCCAAATTCTAGTTTGACTTGAACCACCGATCTTGACTGTCTCTTCGGTCCGGATTAAATCACCAATTACGAAAAATAATCCGATTTTCACAACCCAAATGCCAATAGTAATTAGTTTCTAATTCGTTATTACAAACTCTCTTTTATTGCAACACATATAGAGAGAGAATGTAATAATTAAGGTATGTGAGAGATTTCTTATGGGAGAGAAAAACATAGGGAAAAGAGAGAGAGAGAGAATTTTGCAAAGAGAAAAAACCATTCTCCTGTAAGAATTCTTTTCTGCATAGAATTCTCTATTGAATTCTCTCTCCTGATTTCTTACATTACCCCCACTTCTTCTAATTAGTGGAGAAGTAGTTTTTAGGGAGTTATCCCTAATTTAAATATTAACTACTCCCTCCAAATTAATATGGGTCGGGTCAGCCCTTTTGGGCAACCCATATCCAAACCTATTTTTCTAACATCTCCCACTCACACAAAACGGGCTGACCCGACTCTCAATTTATTAGAAACTCAATACTATCCAAACAGGTAAATGGGCTGTGTGACCGACGAGCATAACGAACAAGAGCTGTAAGCTATACACCGGTAAAGGATATACAGCAGCTCAACTTCAAAAATGTAATGAGGACTTTTATCTCGCTATACCCCAAACTTTCTCCTTACTACACTAGTCAACGTATCTCTTATCTCTTAAACATCCAATGCAAGAGCATACTTGACCATTACTAATTTCATGTATTCACAATTACGTCCCAAACATAATTGGCTGGTCAGCTTGAATACAAGTCAAGTGTTAGTAAAAGAATAGTCTTCCTTTCCAACTCGAGTCTCTCTTTCTCATTTCAGCTGCTTGCCTAGACATGCACCGCATTGCCGGATTATTCATGGCTATTAGTAGCATGCTAAAGTAGCAACACTGGAACAAGAACTTAAGAAATAGTTTAAAGTACTAAGGGAATCACATGAGGTCATGTTTACCTCTGGATCTCACACAATGAGAAAATAGGGACTCATTTGCTCATTACCCAAATGGTCACTCTAAGCACACACGGTATGAAACATGTGCTACGATGCAGTTTCTTCCCTGTTGGAAGCGTATGTCTCTGACTCAATAAAGCATCGTACAGATCTTGGTCCGAGTGTATCTCAACACTTAACCTGAGTTTTCTCCTTTATTCGTCCTCCTCATAACAACTCGAGAACAACTCATATCTAGCTTATCGACAAGTTGATGGATTGTGGGTGATCCATTTCGATTACTGAACTCTCAATAATAATCTCATCTTAGTCACGCTTAGACTAAGACGGCATTTATAAATAAAAAAATGCCTCATCTTTGCACGCTACTCAACGTCAGAGGCGATTGCTCGTGTGAGAGAGCCAATTTTTACTTGTCTGACATACCTTTTAAGATATCACATCAAGCATGTGTATCAAAATGTTCATCTTTCATAAGGTCAGCATACAATAAAAAGATATGAACAAGCTCAAATATAAATATACTCCACACAACCTAAGAATAGGCTTAACAAGCCAACAATGTATGCGTAGATATATATTTGAGCATCACCTCCTTATACTCAACTATATCTCTCACAAAGTCGAGTTTCATATCTTTGTGTTTGGTCTCACCATGATATTTGGGGTCATTGC
>JACFYI010001444.1:18854-55677 GCA_014898755.1 Handroanthus guayacan | reverse complement strand
AGAAAGCTCTTTCTTTATTGAAGTCATTCCTATCCTTTTAGGCGAGCTACTGCATTCCTATTCTTCGAGTTCTCATCAGATCCCAAACTCTGATTCATAATTGTAAGCCAAAGAAATGTCCTAGACTAGAATTTGATTTAGGAGGCAGAAAGGGAAGCAAGTATGAATGGAAGAAAGCCTAGAATAGCCAGAGGTGTCCTATTAAGTGGTCCAATCAGTCTAATGCATAATGTTCGATATTGGGAGTCTTTTATTGATCCATTGATATAAATTAGGAACTAAGTGCAGAGCTCTACTCTAAAGGCTGCTCTGCCGCCTAGGGGATAGGATATCTTTTCCTTTAAGTTAGATTTGACAACTAGAACTTCTCAAAGTTAGGCTTAGTAAGCTTTCTGAGCATGTCTTTAGTTTAAATGTTTTAATTGACTTTCTTACGTTATTCTTGATTGAAAGGCTAAATTTGCTTTTTATAGGTCTCCTGTGCAAGCATAGGCATAGCATAGTTTTTCTTGATGGATCAAAAGCTAGCCCAAAAGCTGATTACCTAGACTTCCCTTAGTGATTTTGATTGAAATCCTTATGATGGGGCTGGCTCCCAAAGTCATGTCGAAGAAGGCTCAATTGTTGGGTTCTCGACACAGTTTCCCTATACCCAATATTCCAAGGCTGTGACCAAAAGCAGTAGAAGAATTCAAAGCATGCAGAAGAAATTAAAAAAAAAAAAAAAGCATGCCTAGCATTGAGGCTATCTGGTTTCCTTTTAAATAAGTTAGAATTGTAAGAAAGTCATGTTTCGGGCTAGCCTATGCTTATACCTTTTTGTCTTCATCTTATTAGCTAGAATATCCTCTTTTATTTTGGCTCTTAAGCTGGGTTTAGGGGGGCATCAAGGATTCCAAGACACTAAAGTAAGATCCCATCCTCAAGATTCTATTTGATGTTATGATAAATGAACTCTGGGAGTGTGCTCCTCCAATTGTGAGACCCTTAAGGACCTACAATTCCATACCTGTTCTAAGCTTTTTGGATCAAAGCCCTAACACCTATAGCAAGAGTAGTGAAACTAAGTGAAGAAAGGAACTTCTTCATTGATTGACAAAAGTAGGAAGAGTAGCCCTTCTGACTAAAAGAAACCTAAAAAATGGAAGAAATGGAGGAAGAAATAGATGTTGAAATAGAAACAACTTTTGAAATAAAGGGGACTAAACAAGAAGAAGAGGGATCCACCAAAGAAGAAGAATCTTCTTCCCTTTTTTCTAAAAGTTAATAAATGCTAAATCCTTCATAACCCTACTTTATGACTTACGGGGCTGTGTTTGCATAAATAAGTAAGTAGCATTTAGAATATAATCAATAGTAGCTAATAAAAGAAAATAGAGTTGCTTCCAGACTGGTCGATCAGTCAATTGAGTCAAATTCCACTTCTCTTTCTTAGAAGAAATTGCAATTCCATAAGAGAAGAAGAAAAGAAAGGTTTTGATTCCCCTTGAGTAAAGAAAGAAACTATCTCCAGTTGTAATAGTCTAATGAGCTTCTACTTCACTTATTTCTTATAGATTGGCTTGACATTCAGTTTGCTTTTGTAATAGCATGATGGATTTAGTGAGTGTATTCTCTGACCTTGTCCACTTAAGGCATTGCGAAAAAATGTTTTTTGAAAAATGCTTGAAATCATTCAACATTTTCCTAGTGTGGCTTTGGCTTTTATTTATTTTGAATACTATTTCTCTTATCATACAACCAATTGAAAAGCACCAAAGCAGAAATTTTCATAAAAAAATTCTAGCTATTTAGGGATGGGTTCGGAAGACTTGAGAAGTGGGTTTCGACTCGATCAACATCTTGATGAAGATTAACTTCAGATAAGAAATGATGGAAGTGAAAGATGTAATTTTAAGTAGGCTAAGCCTGATAGTTTCCATTTTCAATTGACAGGAGCAAAGCGCTCTATCAGTAACAAGAAAAAAGTAGCAATTCAGTTTCAAATGGTTTGAGCTTGGAAGTAACCTGTATCTATCAATAGTGGAGAACAGACTACTTCACCTATCTATTCTATCATGGCCTGCTTGAAGACATTAGAGGTAGACGATCATCTCTATTTGGGTACAATCATAACCTCATTCATTCGTTGAACCCTAGGGATAACCATTAGCATTGAGGTCAATGACCACACCATCTCCATCATACATACGACATTACATGAAGGGAGAGTGCATGGTCAACACATACCTAAAGCGCCTACATTACGCTTGCAACCACAACCTAACTTGCAGGAGATTCAACAACCGAGGGAGTGGCATCTTCCTAGTTTAAACCGTTAGCAGTACTGAAGAAGTGGGTTATCGATCCAAGGAAAGAAAAAGACTGCCTTTGCTTATCTTACTCTTACTAGTCACTTTATCTATTGGCAGTAGCCTGGAAACTCCCTATTTGCGAGCTACTTACTCTATCTTAACCCTCCACCGATTGATGGGAGAATTGCACTATCATTGCATGAAATATACTCCAGGCCATTCAGTCAATTGAGGGACTAGGGCGATAGGTATTTCTTTTCTTCTGGTCGTAGGTGTGATCAATGCCATTGAGTTTTGGTGCTCTAAAATAGTAGTAGGAGTTCACTTTTGAGTGAGCTTCTTTCCATATGCTCTGGCCTCACCTTCGCAAACAGTTTTCTTTCAGCTACCAACTTCAAAGTTTGATCTCATCTATCTTCTTTTGCTTTTTTTGAAAGTAAAGTACTTTACTTGTTGGCAAGTAAGGAGTTCATCTTAAATTGCCAATACAGTGATTGGAGGTCTTCCTCACTTGTTCTAGTGACATAGGCCCACACAATCAAGAGAAGAGCCTTGAGGTAAAGAATTGCTTATTGCCTATTGGTTCCCTTCCATTCAATGTAGATAGAGTTCAAATAGAAATCTCTCACTCTACAGGTGCCAATGCACTAACATAAGGACAGTAAGACTTGGGACATAGGGTACCGATTGTTGGCTGCTAACCTTTGCTTTAGTCGGTAGGAAAAGGAAATTTCTCTTACAAAGGTCAATAGTAGGTCAAAGAATGGAAGTTAATACTGGACTTCTTACCTGCCAGAAGGTCAAATGCAGATGGAACAGGGAAGACACCACATTAGTTGAATATCTGCCTCCTGTTTTTGATTTACTTGTTTGGTAAAGGTGAAACAAAGCACTACTAGTACCAAATTTGCAGACTATAATGTTTGTCATACCCGCATGTGGGCCAGTGAGGGAAGGATTAGATGAGTGAAAATTGCTATTGTCCTATGGTCTTCATCTGTGCACTTCAATAGATTATGAAAATTGGAGAACAAGCTGAAATTGCAGTGAGTGTTATGAGTGCATATCGGTCCATCCTCTGTCTTTTCCCTAGCCTAGCTTAGACTCTCATTCTACAATGCTAGTGACAAGTTGGATAGCCTAACGTCCATTGCATGGAGTTGTGTCAAAGTGAGTTTTCTTACTTACAGCATGCCTCTGGAAAGTTTCTCTTCTGACCATCTTCCATCTTGAATCCAATTCAAAGTGAAGAAAAAATGAGAGAGCAAAAAGAAGGCCTTCCATTTCAGAAAAAAGCTTAGTTAGACCCTTCTTCGAGAGATCAGAAGATTGTAGAAGACAATATTTTCATCTTCAAATTGCAGACGCCATTAGGAAAGATTACCTTCTTCTTTAGTTTAATCTGTTGTGACCAGACGTCTCTATCTTCATGCCTCTTTTCAATAGAGAAGAAAGTTTTGGTATAGTTTTTGAGAGAAGAGGGTCAGGGGGACTCCCAAAGTCAAAGTCGTCTAACTATGCTCCAAAGTACATAACATAGAGGATAACTAAAAAGGCTTGTATGGCTGAGTTGAACGGAGGGGTTAAGCGCTGCTGCATATTTTCTAATTAGCCCTTTGCCATCTATAGTTTTTGACTGTATGTAGGAAGGACCGCCTATTATAAGGTCTTTTCTCTTTATTTCCATGCCACTTGTGTAAAGAATGCAGTCTCCATGAAAGCTCTATTATGCTTTTTTATTTGTATTTGACCTCTCCTTATCCCTATATGCTGGCTGTATTGAGTGTATCATCCATGTACCTCTAATCTAATGGTAATATTCAATTGAAGTGGATAGGGATCTCTCTTTATCCGCCTTTGGGGGTTGAAAAAAGGCATTGTGCTATCCATCATATATAGATGGGTTGATTGACTCACGGCTAGGTGACTTCTCCTCTCTTTATTTTTCCATGATGTGCAACGTCTCCTCACGCACTAAAATGCCATCTTTGTTTAAGGCATACGTTCAAGCTAGTCGACTCCTTCACTTTTTCGCAACAAGAAAAATCTTATTCCCTTCTTTAAAGCACATATGAAAGGTGAAAAGCAATTCTTTATCCATAGAGAAAATATTACTTTCTCCATCTATTTGTAGAGAGCCGCCCTGGCATGGAATAGGAGAGCCACCCTTTTAAGCCAAGTTCTGTTTTACTAAATCTTGAAAAGAATTTTCTTTTGAAAACGATAACAGATGCTCAATGGAGAATGACTCTTCTTTAGTATAATTGGCAAGAATGCTTCATATAAATATTGAGCAAATTTGTGATTTGGAAATTAGAAAGAAAAATAAAATATAAGAGATTGACGATCAATGTTTAGCAACAGAGGGAGAAAGTTCAAATAGATCGATTCACCCAAAAGTTGCGTTCATTATTTTATTCAGCACACTAGCGAAAGCTTCCCCTATTGGTGATATAGTGACATAATAATCAAGGAAGATCGCAATGCAAAAAAAAATTCTTGATATCTCAATTAGTCCCTTCCTCCATCTTTGGGGAATATTTGAACCTAAAAGGGGGAAAAGTGTTACTTTTTTGCCATCATTTTTTTATTACCAGAGCTAATGGTAGAGGCAAGAACATTTTTCGACCAGGCCTTACTATATAACCAATTCATAGATTCAACTCAACCTTTTCTGTCGAATATCACACTCTCTTGACCAGGATATCGCAAAGACTGCTAAATCTTTTTGAAGTGAGAGAACAAACATAGCAACTAGCTAAAAAACGTTAGCTAGCTATGCTAGTGCGCAATGGCTTTCTCTGATAGGGACTTGCTTTTTCAAGCTCTGCCCAACCTATACAAGGTGCTGTTTGCTTTCTCTAAACCACTAGTGGCTTATGTAGTGGTCGGCATTCCTACATGCTCTTCCTTGCCCCTACTTAGAATCCAAGGGTGGCTTTTTGATATTGTCATGGCACTTTGATAACAAAGGTTACCAAGGTCTAGGTTTATGGATGGATTTAGTTAGCGAAAGTCTATCACGCTCAATCAATATTAGCAAGATGTTGTGACCACTTTGATTTAGTCAGAAAAGAAAGTAGGTTTCTCATTTTAATAGATTAGCGCACCTCTGATGCTAGTAAGGTCAGGACCATGGTCATCCGTGTCCAGTTTGTCGGCAGATAAAATTCTAAGATTGACCAACCAGCTGGGTTGGTTTGGATATTCTTTTTAATTGATTGAAATGGTGTCCACTGTCTGCGCGAGTCAACTTCTTATAGGCTTCGATGGATGACACAGTATTTTTGTTTAAATAAAGGCCTGTGGTACTTGTGATGGTTTCCAAGGATTCAATATTACCACTTAGGTCTACGTTGCCATGATATTGTTCTATAGAAGCGAGTGGGTTGTTTAGAAGGTTGGCCTAGTTTTTTTTTGTGTCGTAGGGGAGGGATTGGCCTTTCTAACACATATTCAGTTGTACCAGCATGGCCCCACTTATTTGTTTTCGATCAAAGCATCAAGCAACACAACCGAGTTCTACTTGACTAAGCCTGTGCTCATCTAAGAAGGAGTTTGCTAAATACCCAACTCCCTTTTTGATAACAAGGCAGAAAGCCTCTACCGGACACTCATTAGTTTTGAATGAAGAACGAAAAGTGCCATAGCAAGCACCTACTTCTATAAATATAAAAAAGCACAACTTTATTAAACAGGCAAGCCCTTTCTATCTTATTAGTCAAGCATACCCCAGCAATCAAACTAAATCGCTTACCTTATCTATAGTAAAGGGCCTTTTCAATAAGGCTTGCGTAGGGGGCGGTCACCTTTTTTGGCTTCCCTAAAATCAAATATTTTGAAGTTGGTAAAGATCAACGCCTATTTCTATCAAAATGAGTCCTCGGGACCCCAGGACATTGGCTTCTACCAACAGTGAACTATGTTGGATGGCATCCCGTGCATGTTCTGCATTATAGCCTGCAACTGATTCAGCTTCCGCTTTTGGGAGATTAAACAGAGCTCAATTAGTTTTTGCCAGACGAGAAATAAAGAACAAAACCAATTAGGGAATAAGGGAACACAGACCGCTATGATGGGGATGAACACACATTACTTTGGTATACCGTGGTCCCCGGCCAGAACCACACGTGCATGTTTCCCTGCATGTGGCTTGTTCGTGCTTTTCAACGTGTTGCTTGTGACTTAAAATTGGATAACGGGGCAGAACTTCACACTTTGTGTTCAGAGCATTTCTCAAGTAAGTAGGCAGTACCGATCAAGAAAAGCTTTCTTGAAGAGGCTAAGCTGCTTCTTTCTTAGTGCTCGCCCTTTATTTATTTAGATGTTGAGGTAAGCCCCAGGAAGGGTATTTGGCGAGGAGCATTGTTTTGAAGGAGGGAAAGCGTGGTTGACAAACCACTTTGAGGAGGCAACTAGACTGAAGCGCTTTCTTCAAATGATGCATGTGAGCGAAACTATTCCCATCCCAGGTGGCAGTCCTGCTACAACCTCTAACCGTCTGCCTCATCTTATCTTGATTTGGTTATATTTGAATGTAGCCAGCTATGTTAGCTTCGCATGAGCGCCTTTTTTCTAATTTCTAAAGGCTAAAAAGGCACTCATTAGTCAGCTCGGCCTCTTTCCTATTTTGCTTTTCTGCCTATTTTCCTATTTTTGCTTTTCTTTTCTTTGTCTATACTAGCTACTGCGCACGAACTAATAGAAAGAATTTCAGCACCCCTCTCTAGATAAGAAGCAGAATATGCTATCACCTACAACCATTTCCTCCGCAAGGCCCTTCAACAAAATGAAAATAGGCAGCATCATAGTATGCTCTATTTTTTATGCACTAATATATATCCTGGAGTACTCTTATGGCCAATTTGTCACCAAACCTGGTTAAACAACCTAAAGGTTTGACCTGGCCCGTTTGGAGAATGACTCCTTATGGGATGGCTTTTAGTCAGTTATTCTTGCAATTCAAATAAGATTCGAACCACCATTTCTCCAAAAGCATAGTGCTTGCCTCACTCCCCCCTCTGAGCTCGGCCATTCATTGGGTGATCCCTTGCTCTCACGTTTAACTGTTTGCTCATCATTTAGGCCCGTGATGAGATTTCTACTCATTGCAGTCACCTTTGGGGTTCTTCACACTTGGATAGTATGAGGATCTTTGTGCCCTGGCCCTAGAGCCAATAAATCTTCTCGTCCTATGACCTATAACTCAAAATGAGCCTTGCGACAAAATGTGAACATTACCCATGCTGTGATTCCCTCGAGTCCATTCCCAGGTTGTGTTAGGGGAATATTGAGCAATTGTCTTCATGGATCCAAATGTGCTCACTAGGCGCACAATAAGAACAAGGCCATTAGGGATCGTAATGCTCCTAAAGAGGCGTATTTCAAATATAGATGAGTCAAAGTTCCCAACAATCAAGTAGTTCATCATATCCTTCTATGAACCATATGAGCACATTCTGTGTCATACCCCATTGCACTTATGGCTCTCTACCCCAACCCAACTTACTCTAGCCCCGGGTCCTTCCTTTCCATTTCTTGGTAAGTAGACTGTGGGAACATGGGGGGTGGTATATACTTTTGGCTAATAGAAATTATCTATCTTTGGTCCTTTCTAACCAAACTCGCCAAAAAAAAAAAAAGAATAAAGTTGTTCTTGCCAAGTCAGTAGCATCAGAGACATCGTTATCTAAGGAATCAAACGATGAAGCCTCGTCCTTAGAAAAAGATGTTAGGATCAATTGGCTCATTCTCAGAATTCGAAAAGAAAATAGAGACAGAATGGAATCACTTTGTTTTAGTGACATATCTAATCAAACTGAATACAATTTGAAGAGCTGTCATGATCATTCACATAAATTTCAGCAAGTAGGAAGGGCACAGAAGCTACCCTTTCTAGAATGCAAGCAAGCTAGCTTGCTTACTCTTCTAGTAGTGTATGTTGTTGGCAAAAACAAACTAGTAAACTAAACTAAAGTAACGAGGCATCTAGGAAGTGACTAGTTGCTTCTGGCGGAGCTTCTAGAAGGCCAACAACTACATGGAGAGATCCATATACTAGTCATGAGCTATCACTCATGCTTAGAGAGGCGGAAGCAGTAGCTTTTAGGATGAAGTCAATCTAATATGACAAGCTATCGAAGGGCTATGCCAGTCGTGGCTAAGGAGGCCTACTATATGTATATTGGATTAGTAAGCGGTGGAATACCAAAAAAAAATGACAAAATTTTAGTGAGCTACTGAAGATATCAGTGTGATTGATCAGATTAGTACCAAGGGCTTTCAGTAAACTACTTTCATTTCCAAAGTTGCTTGCGACAAGTCATAGCATTAGCATGAGTTCGCTGATCGTGTAAGGGAGATCCATCTCGATGACAGATTCCACGATAACAAGAAATAGAAATTAATCGTTTGATGTCTTCTCATTCTCCCCTCTTCAATTCCCAATGAGCAACTTGATCTTGACCTATCATTTGTTCAATTTGGTCGATCTAATACCTAGTTAATTCTTTGATCTTTATGTTCCCCCTGATACCTAATTGATAATGAAGTTGAATGGCTTCTTGAAGTCCAAATCCACAAATTTTTGTTGAGGTAGTTCTTACTTGTTTATTAGCAGCTAATCTGGCTCCTGAAAATATAACATTCTTGTTCCTTCTTTTCACTAGTCTTCTAGGCTGGAATCATAAATGGGCTGTCTCCTCTCTGATGATCTTTTTTATAGGTAGAACTATTGTGAGTGGTCTAAATTTTGATCCTTATTTCTTCCAGTTATGTTGTCGTACCCAAGCCCTTTTTGCGGAGTCTTGTGGAGGAGAATTTCACACTTATCTCACTAAATCAATGACAAAGTGCTCCATGATAGGTCCCGGTCTCAAAAATGAATGGAAGTTTTTCGCATTTAAGATAGAGCAGAAGGTATTTTAGGTCCACTATGCTCATATCCCTCTCCTCAACATCAAAGTGGTCTCATGCAATCTGATGTGCGGCCATCATTAAGTCGCCTGGGTTGTGCGATTACAGAATCGTCCACAGCAGTCCCCTTTACACTCTCTATAAAAAGCATTCTACATTATCCAATGGCACTGGCACAGGTTGCTTTTCTGCCTGAGCCAAGATCAAACTCTTCTTTTGAGAAAATACAGGTTTTATTCTATCTGGTAGAGTCAATAGAATGTAGTTCCTTGTTTATAACTCAAGAACAAATTATTTCCTCTAGGTGTTGGAGTGCCCTTTTGAAATAGGGGTAGCCATTCTTTGCTCACATAAGCTTTGATGAACCCGCAGGATTTTATAATTATATATAATTTTTTGTCACATAATAGTTCTATTATGTGGTCCCATTGGGAAGGGATAGGCTATGGTGTGAGACGGTTATGCATCAATTCTTGAAGAAGACGCAGACCGGAGTCTTCAACTATAGTATACCCTTTGGCCTGGAGTTCTCTTTGCCCCCCAGTCGTCCCATTTACGATATCACTCTTCCTACTAAAATAAAAACAATATATAAACAATATATATCTATATTTCTAGTTATGTTATATCTAGGATAAGTAGTTTAAAAAAAATTGCTAGAAGAGCAACAGATATTGAAATTTTCAATTTTCTATTCACCCATCATCTGGCCTAGTCAACCTGATCATGATATTGAGGGAAGAGACCTTTTCTTGAAAAAAACTCTAGATCCTGTGTCCAAAAACTGCATCTCTTTCTTTACCATTCCTACTTTATTGAAAGTTATAATTTATTAAAAGGTTAGTTCAATCTAGAAGGCTAGTTCAAAATCTGAATTTGCTGAGGTTGACACACTTTTCTTTCTTTATGAAATTACATAGCAAGCTTCCAAGTTACGCGCTTGGTACTAATAGCCTAAAGAGTACAGTATAAAGGGGCTATGGAGAGGTGCGCAACTGTGCTTCCTCATTTTTCCAAGAAAAGTAATTCTTATTGGGTGAAGGGCATGCTATAAGCCTATGCTTGTTCTTGCACGAGAATCTTCGGTTGTCTCTTGCTCCTTTCTCTCACCTTAATGGTGAGCGCTGCTAGATCTGATTAAAAAGTGATGGGATTTGGATATGCTTATATGCTTTTGCTGCCAATAGCTAAGCTAGCATAAAGGCTTCATTCAGACTCTAAGGTAAGTAGGGGAGGAGTCTGTATGTCCTTTGGCAAGCATCGGTAATCTATGGCAATAGAGTATCCTAACACCTTTCATTTGGTTTTCACATCTACTCTCTTCATGCAGGGTAATAGTTTCATGACAAGATCCTCTATTCAAATAAAGCCTAAGCGAGATCTCAAGAAGTGATGTCTGTAGCCGGTTGATTGGCTTTCTCCTATATATTCTTTCAATAGTTCTAGAAAAGGGTGGCCTATTTCCACTTCTTTTTTGCATGAGATTTGTTTTTGTGTGGGCTCATGACGTAAGTCAGTACTTTCATCTCATTCCCTTCCTCTATTATGGATGCTTACGATCTTTTCTTTCCTAAACTTAAGCTTTGCTTCCCAAGGGACGATTAGCATTAACACTTAAAATTGCTAAAGAGAATGAAAGAATGCCACTACAAATGGAGAGATTGGCACAAACAAAGATTGTCTCTTCATTGAAAGGAGCCATTTAACCTATATCCAAAAGCAACTCCAAAACTTTAGGTGTAAGGGCTGGCAGAAAGACAGCACTGGAAATCAAAACTATTGAGAAAGAAATAGACCAGGTGATCTCCTATGGAATTACGATGGAATTGCTGGGGATGGTAAGAAACTTTACAAGAGAAGGTATTCTTTTAGGGTAGCTGCAAGAGAAATCCAAAAAGAAGAAATTGAACTAGATGCCCCTAGCACTCAAAATGCTTAATATTATTTATACACTAGGAGGACAACTACTTTACTCAGTCAATATGTACAGGGACTGATGGAAAAGGAAAGTGAACTTTCTTACTAGCTCTAGAAACTACTTTCAAAATTTCAAAGAAAGAGTTAAAACTAGCATTGGATATGCTTTCATCAGGGGACTAGGAGAAAGGCTTCAAAGTAACTAGGCTTCCCTGGGCAGTAAGTGGTAACATAACAAGTGTAGCTTTTCGATGGTTGGTTAGGATGTTAAGCAGATCCTAATAGAAGTGAATGCTATAATATAAAGAAAGAGCATAGGTGCATGCATGCAAATAATGTACGAGGGGGTGGTTGGAGCAAAAGCAGGGCAACTAACCCATTCTTTAGGAATAGATTGATTGGGTTTCATCTCTCTTGTCCCCCTGGCTAGCCCCCAACAATTCATTATTCTTCTGGACCTCTTCTAATTGTAGTTACCTATCCCTAAGCAGACCTACTATAATCCATTGCGAGTTCTGCAGTATTCTTTAGAGTTGATATGCTCCTTCCCCCCTCAACAAATCAAACTTAGACCATTTCACTTCTTCTGTTGCCCACAGAAGTTTATGGTTACCTTGCTTACTATTCCATTTGATTCTCTTTGCGGGATTCTTTCTCAGTATGTGAAAGCATTCCATAGAGCTTCTCACTGAAGGAAAGTGTTCAAGTCGCTTCTTTTTTGCTTTCAAGCTGAATCATGTGGAGAAAATTGCTTTTATCCATCAAGCATTGGAGTCGGGCTTGAATCGTTTGTTTGTTCTTCTATCATCTACACTTGCCTTCCTGAAAGGAAGAAATAGTGAAAGGAAGTAAGTAGCTCACGAGGCAGCAAAGCTTTAAACTGATAAAAGAGTTTCGAAGTCCTCATCGCATGTGTCCTCTAAGCTTCTCCTTTGAACTAGTATGCACTTTCTAGCTATTGATAGGCTGACTTCCTCAATCTTTCTACTGAAGGTGCAAGAGTGAGGAAAGCAACGAAGTGTACATGTTAAAGAAAAGAGTTCAAAAGTTCATTTTCTCATCTCAAATGGGGTGATCAGAAAGGACAAGATGAATGTGAGTTCAAGGACTATCATAAGATAGGCTTGAACAGAGCCCTTAGAAGGCTTGTTTCATCAATCTAGGTTTTTGTGTGATAGATATAGTTCAGTAATGAAATGCTCAAGGTATAATCCAATGATGGAGAAAGAAAGAGGAATTCCCATGGGTGGTACCTGTGCTAATACTTGAGATTGATTTAATATATGCTCACGCCCACCATCTAGCACTATAGTTAATAATAGGCTTGGGGGAAGGGGAAGAAAGCCAGAAAGAAACCTCCTTAGAGCTAAAGAACTGAAATGAAAGATCTTGAGACTAGGTTGGAACAAAGGGATACTAAATTCATGCATAAGATAGGATTGATTAAGCTATAGCCCAAATGACTATTCTCTAGGCTAGGCGATTCCTTTTCTATTCTAGAGGATTAATAGTGACTAGTCTAGACCTAAGAAAGCCTTAAAAGCTTCCTTTGGGCTATCAAAGAAGAGAATCAAGGCTATTCGCCCCCTATTACTAATGGATTAGGATTCCTCTTACTATTAGAAAGAAGGATGACTCTTACTATATATCTCTTAACTAAAAAATGTCTAACTTTTGGCTCGGCTTTGACTACTTATGCTTGAACCCAAGACCCTATTAGATTCTTTATTAGCTCTTATCTTAGTAGAAAGAAAGATGTTTTTTGACTACTTATCTTTTCGCAAGAGTTCAGTTCCTAAGCTAAGAAGTTCTTTTCCGATGTTAATTAGTCTCTCCTTTGTAATATATTCATTCTTGCACAATGAAGATCATATCCATTCTTGTTTTTTTAGGAGCTATTGAAATATAACTTTAAGAATTCCTTCTCTTGTTAGGCATCATTCATAAAAAAGAGTAGCACTCTTTATGCCAAGAAAGAGTCCTTAGGTCGACTTTCTTTCTTAGTCTCTCTATGCTTCTCATTCTCTTCCATAGTCGGATGAAAAAGAATGAGTTTCAATTGTCCCTTCGCCAGTTGCAGAATGTGAATCTAAAGCAAAGCACAAATTCTTCTATATAGATATCTAGATCGGTATCATCTAAAGTCAAAGATTGGACTGAAGGTAGCAAACTTGGCATCCTTTTTTGTTTTGTTTTTTCAGCTAATAAGCTCGTAGGTTGTACGCTAGCGATATGTAGCTCGAAATATGATGGCCACAATGCTTAGGCTCTTGCTTGATCCCCAAAACATGTTTGGTTGAATAAAGATTATTTATTCTCTAAGAAAGCTCAAGAAGGGTACACTGAAGAAGGAAAAGTCAGCTTCAAAGAATTGGAAGAAAGGATGCATTTCTCTTGAATTCATGCATAACTTCCTATAATGTGCCCAAAGCCTTTCACAAATTCATGAAAAAATGGAAAGTCTAACTTACCTATTCGAATCTTCACCTTCTATGTTTCATGATTGGAGATTCTTTTTTCCTGATCCTGACTCCTGTCCTGGTTTCAATAAAGGGTGATAGAATTCGAGCTTCCAAAATGGATCAACGAAAGGAGTTAGGAATCTATTACCTGGTAGTCTGAAGTAGGGATAAGGCCATCCCACCCATCGATATCAACTTCTTTAGTTCTACTTTGTCTTTCTGGTCTACGTTCTCCAATGCTTTCATTTTTACGTTTGGAACCATGACCGTGACTCTCTCCAATGACCTAGTGGCTAATGCTTCCTACTTTCAGGATTTGAGTTTGCCCTATCTAACAACATCTCAAACAAATGCATTCAATACATCAATTACCTTTGACAGACTAGCGGGGGATTTATTCATAATTCCTTCTGCTCATCTAATCTGGATTCTTCCTTGTCTAATCCCGAATGTCTATCCTTTCAGGCAACAGTTGCATATAGTGACATACACAAAGGAGTGGAAACAGAAGATATTGGATAAGGCATGATTGATTGATAATAAAATGATTCCCTCCAAAAAGAAAGAGAGCCCTTCTTGTACGAGTAGTGAAAAAAGATAGTTTATATATATAGATTTTGTTTGTTGTTGACCAGGCATAGGAGTCTTTGGGCATTGCTTGGGTTGAGTGTTGTAAAAATTGGCCACCTAGAATTACAAATCTTGCACGTGACTAAGCAAGAAAATGGATTCCCGTGCGTTAGCGCAACAGTTTTTGCTAACACTCAATCCCTTACTTGCTGGGGGGAAAAGAAAGGATCCCTTAGTTCCTGTGCGATGCTAACTCCAAGGAAGGAGTTGAGAAAGAGCAGTTTTGGATTGCTTTGCCCTGAGCTCCCTACGGATGACTCGAAAACCATCCTTAGTGAATTGATAGCAAAATGAAAGAAGAATTGGAATGGTCCTTGCATGGAGTGAGGCAAAGAGAAAATTTACTTTTGATAGTACGGTACATCTCTTTCGGGTCAATGATTTCGTCTTGTCTCTATTTTTAGTCAACTCATTTTGTCCTTCAACTAGTGCTATGACGTATAATTGTTATAGCCTTTTCACATTTGGTCTTTCAACTTATTTTTCACTCAGTTTTTCTACTCGTTTTGGAGACCCGCTCCTGTTCTAAGCGAACTAGTCGTCCTTTTTTTTGTATCCAAAGTAAGCTCCTTTGGGAGCCAACAACTCTTGCCAGCCCTTGAGTTCTTATGCCTAGAACTGTAGCGATTGAATGGGAGAAAGAGCTAAAACTAGAAAGTTGTTTTCTTTTCCATTGATAGACTTTTCAAAGAATAAGTAATAAGTCTCATTGAATTTGCTTAACACATGCATGTTGTTTGTCATGTATTTATCTCCTAAATTGTAATGTTTTCTCTCTCCAAGCCAAGTTAGAATCGAATTTATGGGACTAGACACAGTATCATCTTTCTTTTATCTTTCATTCATTTCGATAGTAGCTTTCTAAAGTATTCAAAAAAAGCATCTGTTAGATAGGTAAAAAATTATTTAAATAGTATAATGCTATTAGAATGTATCTTGTGATCTTCCATCTTCCTGATGTACTAGAGTTATAACATGTGAATTTCTCCCTAATTAGAATTGGAATCTCCTTCCTTGTTCAACCTTACAGAAAAAAGGACCCACTTGCTTTTGTGTTATTCTTTCCATGGTTTTTACTCTTTTGCTTGAACGAAAGCTTTTTAGGTGATGTTTTAATTTGTTTAGTATCAAGGTGATTCTACTTCTCTTCCTATATATAAGGGTCCGTGCAGCATTTCCATAACATCATTACGGTCAATTAATGGGACTTGGCCGAAAAGTATTCTTACCTCATCATAAGCTCAGGTAGTCATTGTTTATGGTGTTTTAGTCACCTTTCAATGGTTCCCTTAATTACATGTATGTGCGAGGAATTGCCCTATTGAGTAATGGGAAGTAGGCTACTCCCCAAAAATGCCTCGCTTGTAGGTTCCCTTGTGTTATTGGGGATTGAAATAGGAGGTTTGGAAGGAATCTTAAACTTGTGGTACGAATATCATCCTTGTGCTAAAAGGTCCGATCTCAGAAAGAAAGTCCAAAACAGGCAACAATGACTCAGCAGCACCAACTAAGGGAACTTCTCCATGAATATTGCATTCATCGGGACACTTGAGAGACCTTTTTATCAAATTGTTGGGAAATAGTCGAATCTTCCTCTTTTGATAGCCATGCTAGGGATAAGAATGCTGCTAAGTCCTTTTCTAGGTGATCATCCCCTTACAAAAAAACATCTTATTATCATATTTAGCATAAGTCTATGAAGAGATAGGTCTAGTGAAGGTCCCTAGGATTGTAGACTACTTGGCTCACCCTTATTTGTAATGGCCTTACCGCCGAAATGTAACTATTGTATACTCGGGATCTAGTGGCCCTATTATATTAGTTGCAAACCCTTAGCTACTCTTTTCTCAACTTCACTTGCTTTATCAGGAAGGGCAAAAACTTGAAAGCTGAATTAGATGTGCTAGATCGGGGTTTCCCTTCCCTCAGCCACTAAGTGATAGACTTGAGATAAATAGCTTTAGCTAATCTAATCTACAACTATCTTTTGACTTTGAAAATGGAGTAATCAACTCCCTACCCGCCAAGATACTCTACAATAGGGGACTTGGGGTCCATGGGCAGATCAAGAAAGCAGTGGAAATGATGAAAAAGGAATAAGGAATGATGAAAAAGCTACAGCCTATTAAGAAAGCAGTGGACATGATCCTTGGTAACTAGAAGGAATTCGATCACCAATCGATCATGGCACTTATTGGAATGGTGAAATGAAGGAGGAAAAGGAAGACCAAAGAAAGAGCTTCAAATTTGCTATGACTTCTTCCCTAAAAAGAGTTCAATTTATGAGATAGAAAAGCTCTTATTCTACTTTCTTTTCTTTCATTATAGAGAGCTCAAAAAGAAAGGAGCATGAAGATAGTTAAGTTCTTGATGCTCTTTGGGAATATGATGCTTCAACCTGGCTTCCCAACTTCTACTACTATAAGAGTTTAAAAGAAACTCGACTGAGTTATAGAGGAGAGAATGGCCACTCATTGAAGGCTTTTTCCATGCCGTGGTAAGAGATTGGCAGAAGAAACGAGTGTAAAGGCCCAATAAAATCAAAGAGGAGAAAACAGCAGCTACAACAATTCAAAAGAAAGGTTCCTAGGTTCAGCTCTATGAGTAAAAGATGCTATTCTAGTAGTGGAAAAAAGCTCTTTTCTTCTATTAGTAGAGTGGATTCCTATTTTCAATTGACTTTCTTATTTCCTATCCCTATTGAAAAAGTTAACTCTTTCCTTCCCCTCCACTCGAAGTAGATTGAGTGACTCCTACCCTTATAGGTTGTTTAGCCGCAAAAGTCTTTATTTTATTGAGTGTTGAAACTTCTTCCGCTCCTAGACTTTAGAATAGGTTTCCAGAAAAGAAGTTTTTTGGGGAAACTTTCTAGTGGCAATGGTGGATCCGGTGCCATATATGATTCTATTAACACTTTTGATAGGTAGGAACGAGATCCTTCCTACTACCCAAAAGGGGAGACCAAAAGCACTAAAATGAATATGAGAAATGCGGCCTATCTATAGCCTATAGCTATAGAAGGAATCTCACGTTAGTAGAACCCCCTACTAGTGACTGTAAGTGAAATGTATTTAGTGAACACTGGTCCTCTCGAACCAGATAAACACAAACATGGGGATACCGAGTGGAATATTCTTATGTATAGCTCTATTATCTCTATCTAAGTGACTAAGTCTTCTAGTGGTCTCTCTCACCCAAAACCATCCCTTCCAACGTTAGTGCACTAGATCCCAATCTTTTTTGTAGTTCTTAGAGAACCAAAACACTGCAATGTTGCAAGCTATTTTAGCTTGTCCCAACCAACCCCTTCTATCAATCAATGCATACAAATATTGCTTGGACAGACATAAACATATGCTTGCCGCTACACCTTTCTATAGGAACCACTATGTCTCCATAGTGGTTCTTAGTCTACATTCTGAGACTAGCAATTGAGAAGGAAACAGATTTTGTTAGACCACTATGTGAAATAATGAAATTGTTACTTTAGATCTTTTGCTAGTCTATAAAAACAATGGAACCCAGGCAGAAGGTGTACCCTCTAAAACGGATGGTCGAGCAAGAGAATGGAAGGAGGTTTGATGGTCAGACTATCTTCTATTTCTAGAATCGATAACAGGCTCAACACCAGGCAAAAGAAAAGTCTATTTCAGGCTAAGCTAATGTATTTGCAGAGTCTTTTTCTCCAACTAGAATATAGTTGAGCTCTCTTCCTTCTTTAGTGAATAGATTTGACGTTCAACTTTAGCTAATAGCTAGCCTAATCAAAGAGGCTATATCAAAGGTCTGGTGACTTAATTTGATTGGTCCTCCTAGGTTTGTACTCAAGGACCATGTCAAACCATGCCAAAAAATCTTGCCACCATGCCCACTTGGGGCTCTCTTCTAAGTAAAGAAATAGCTCGTAGCCACTTTATCGGTCTTGACCACAAACCTTGAGCCCTGTGAAGAAAACTACATTGCCTTCCTGCAATTCAATAATCTCTATAACTTGGCTGTCAAGATCATGATTAGGGGTGAGATGTTTTGTAAAGAGCTTCTCAGTTTTGGGTTTGCCAAAAAGATCGACCAACAATGTGTCTGGTGTGTGCTAATGCCTTCCTTGCGCTCTACGGTGCGCTGTTGCTTTCTGCTCTGCTGTTCGTGCGATTCCTTTGCTTAGTTTTCTCACTAGCTTTCAATATACAACAATTATATATATAGTTGTTCTATATGTATATATATTACTCTGCCTGTCTCATTAGATTATCCTGCCTATCTTCTATAACTTTTAGCTTCATCCTTTGGACTTGGATTTTCTCTTGAATTGGTTATATCCCTTGATTTTAGGTTTAGCCCTAGGGAAAAAATGTGAAGTCCGAAAGCCAAACCACTGATGCTGTTGTTGCTAAATCAATCAATGGAATGCAATCGGGGCATTCTGTCGTGCTCTAACCTTCGGCAACTAGCAAATACGTTCTAAGCAACAGTAGGGCTCATAGCTTTCTACTTGTGACTAAGTTACTGTGCATTTGGTAGCAACAACCATACCAACAATCTATCTCTCATAAATAAGCACTTGCATTTACAGTGCAAGATTTGCCAAGCTAAGCTAACAAGAAAGGCCCCAAAGCCACATTATAGTGAGCATTTTGGGATGGACCCAACATAATCTCTAGCATATGGGCAATGGCTAAGCTTCATTTTATGGCGGTTTAGCCCATTCCAACATATCATCTCACTCAACTCCAAAGCCATAGGCGGAGTCCCAAGCATATCGAGAGTAGCTCTACAGCAGACTATCTAGAGATCGAGTCCTCTACTTCTGTAGAGATAGAGGCAGAGGCAGTTTGTGATTATCCAGTTCTATATCGAAAACAAGAAGTTGATCCCATGAAAGCAATAGGTTTTGGTGTTAGCTTTGCTGCAGATTTCACTGGAATTGGATCTTAAGAAGTGAGATTAATTTACTTTCTTCCCACTGCATATGTCTTCTCTAAGTTCTGGTTAGTTTGGTTGACTGTGCCCCTACGAGTCTCGCTTCTAAATTGAAGCCTTCTTTCCAAACTTGGATTTGTGGACAACAGACACCCATTAATCAGCAGGCATAATGGGAACCTTAACTATCCTAGGTTTCTATGGAAAGTTCGGCATCTTCCCAAACATTGCCAACTAATTCGATGTAGGTCTTCTGCTCTAAAAGCTCCTCTACTGCACCCAAGTGAAAGAACTGGCTGCTTGGGGACCAACCTCTGAGCAACATCCCATCTGGCAGAACTCAACTTGATGGCTCCAGAATCCACCAATTTTGCATGGAGGAGATTCGAATAACTCTCACACATCCTATGCCTCCGAACCTAAAGGTTTTCAACTGGTCTCGTATTCCAGGAGGACTCTGCAATATTTGCTTGTATGTCATCCCCGTCACAGTTGCCCTCAAGAACTCAGAACCACTTTTCATGATCCCTTCAGTAGCATTCCATTAGCCAACTAACATGGCATGTTTCCCTTTTCTTTCAAGAATGAGAAAATTTAAAAGTGCCGTGGCAGAAGTCTACTCTCGAGTAAGAGCAACGGTGCTATGAGCTACTTGGTTGATTAGGAAATTCTTGAAGATTTGGAATTGATCAGTGGTATGCAGTTTGTCAGGTGCCATCTGCAGAACTTCTCTAACCCTTCATCACAGAAGATTGGACCCTAAGGATACCAAAACCCACCAATTCATTAAAGAGATGATTGGCAGTGATAGTCTCCCATGAAATACCTTGTGCCTGCACAGGGAGCTCAGATTCAGATTAACTCAAGAGTCCATTGATCCATCTTGGTAGCCCCCGAAACCTTTTCTAAATGGGCAGAAATGGTTTTTCTTAAGGAGATGAAAGCTTTAAGCCCATCAATTGGGTAAGCCAAGGGCATGGACAAATGAACTCCATGCTAGTGAAGGTGTAGGATATGGATAGATTACATAAAACGTAGCAGAATTAAATTCAAAACACATTCATCAGCATGAAAATAAAAGCATAATCCTTCAAGGATCTTCCTATCAATATAATTTTTAGATCAAAGTGAGAATCACCTTGTAATTGAACAAATCAAGTTCGGCCAAAAGTTCTCCTTCAAGATCAAAAGTTTTATCCTCTTCAAGCAATGGATTGATCCTCTCCAAAACTTGAGTTCTTTTCCAAAATCAAGGTGAGGCCGTGAGCTTCTCAAGATATCAAGGTCGAATGCTTCTTCCTCTTGAATCTTCAAGCTTGATTGTCCAATCAAGGTTTAATCCACACAGATTAGCCTCCCAAGTGTTAGGCCTCTAATGAAGAAGTCCACACTACTTCCAATCTAACCCACTGGAATTAATTTCTAGGTAAGAGAAGAAATTAGACCATGAACTTGAATGAAGAAGAAGAAGTAGACGAGAGAAAAGTAGAAGGGAATTTCAAAGTGAGAAAAATGTGAAGAGTAGCATAGGGGGTGGCCAAATGGGAATGTGGGGACCATTTTATAGCCAACTTGTCATGCTTATGTGGCAATGGAAGTTGGGATGGAAGATTCTAGAGTGACCTCCCACACACTTTGATTCTTTCTTCCTAATTCCACTAGTTCACATAGCATCCTAGTTGGACATGCCCATGTGAATTAAATGCCACATGGCCTACAAGTAGATTTATGCTCTTTAGAATTTTCCTCCTAAAGTGGTCTTCTTATTTAGACCAATTAAATTCAACTATTTTAATTAATTGATTTAAATTAACTAATATTTAATTAGAATAATTTGACTCTTTAAATTATCTAATTTAGAAAACCCACTTTGACTTTAGTAAAAAATTTTGACTTTTGGTCAAACATCTTTACCTAAGTCCAATTTGGGCAATTTTTTAAAATCCAATTAGAGGATCTTTATTATATTTATCTTGTGATTTATTCGAGGATTTTGTATGTGACCCATTAGGTTCATCAATTAATCAAACATGAGCTTGTAACTCTTTACGATTGTGAATAATTAAATATTTTGATTAATTAAACACTTTAATTAATCACTATAGAATTAATCTCTATTAATTCAAGAGTATCCAATCTCCATGGCCGATATCTAACCTCAAGCCCATTGAGCCCAATTTATTGGTGAACTAATTGTGATGTGAACCTTTCCGGCTTACACATACCTTGCAAATATGGTCCTTCCAATTCCTATCTCCCAATTGCAGCTTAGGGTCAAGATATTTTTAGTAACCTTAATAGCCTAATAACTATGCTTCCATTCTTGATGATGATTCGTTTGTGAATTCAATTTTGGAAACTCCTTTCCAAATCAACACACCCCCTTGCACAAGGATTTTCTTGAACCAATTCATCATAGAAAACATAGAAGATTTAGTTGTTCATCAAGACGAAGAAGCAGATCCTTTCTTGGAACTCACAAACCTCTATACATAGATAGCTTTCCCCTAGCGTGCATATCACGCGACCCGCTACGTGGTCGAGACACACTTCAAAGAGCAAAGACCTATCATAAGGTTACTGTGATCCCTCAAGTCTGAGGACTTATTATATGCACTATCGTAAGATAAAGAACATTCTATCACCGAATGCCACTACAACTATCTCATGAATTTCTCTATTGCAGGCCTTCTGTGAACTTGTTCTTTAACAAGCACCCATTAATATGGATCGATATCATCTATACTAATTGCACATGAAACGGGGGCAATAATTCAACTCCTTTAATTATGCACCGTTCGTGCAAATCTATCTGAATCTAAGATGTCCTCTTGTCAAAGATTTTGTGACTTGAAAATATTCAAGATTAAGACTTCTAGAAACTAATTTTGTAATCACCATCATATGCATGACCTCAACTTATAGTCTTATATGATCTAGAGGACTTGTTTCATATTCATTGTTAATGGCACAACACTCGAAAATATGAAAAAGACGGTCATTTTATTCACATTGAAAAGATAAGAACATTCATACTTGAGTAGTTTTACAAACCAAAAGAATATTGGCTGTAAGACACTACTCTAACAATCTTCCACTTGCCTTAAAGCTAATTACACATAGTCTTTAGGCCTATTTTCTCAAGATGTCTCTCAAAGACCTTTCGCGTAAAGGGCTTAGTTAATGGATCTGCTATATTCTCTTCTGAGTAAATCGTTCCACTCTAACGTCGAATGTTGGCTTTATCAATGATCTCTCAGATCAAGTAATAATGTCTCATGACGTTTTTGGATCGTTGTTGAGATCTTGGCTCCTTTGCTTGAGTGATGCCTTTATTATTGTCACGAAAGATAACAACTGGATCTGTTATGCTAGGAATTATATCCAACTCTTGGATGAAGTTTTTCATCTAAGCACCCTTTTTTATACCATCCAATGCTACTATGTACTCTGCCTCAGTAGTTGAGTCGACCATGGTTTCTTGCTTGGAAACTAACCGCACAGTCATTAAGGCAAAATATAAATCAAGAGATGGATTTACAATCTTCTATGTTGGATTGGAAAATGGAATCTAAAAACCTTGGCATTTCGACTCTTGACCATTGTAAACAAGAAACAAATCCTTAGTTCCTCTTAAATACTTAAAGATTGTCTTAACGGTGATTCAGTGACTTTCACTTGGTAGCAACTCGTTACACTCAGAGCATGTATGCATCCGATCTCATACACACTATTGCATATATTGTGCTTCCTATAGCAGAGGCATAAGGTGCACTGGACATCTTACAACTCTCTTTTTCTGTCTTTGGGGCCATAGACTTAGAGAAATGTAATCTATATCTCATAGGCAGGACTCCTTTATCAGATTTCTCTATACTAAACCTCTTTAGTATTTTGTCAAAGTAGGTGGTTAGGAGAGGCTCAGCATGCTTTTTTATTTATCTCTATAAATCCGTATTCCCAATACAAAAGATGTTTCTCCCAAATCTTTCATGAAAAATGTCATCGACATAAAGTACCAAAAATTGAATGGAACTTCCACTAGTCTTCTTGTACACATATGGTTCATACAATTTTGGATAAAACCAAACTCTTTGATTGGTTTATCAAAAAGTATGTTTCCAACTTCAAGATGCCTACTTGAGTCCATAAATAGACATTTGGAGTTTGTAAACCATTCGCTCACTTCCACTTGATGTAAAACTTTCTGGTTGCTCCATGTAAATTTTCTTTTCAATATTGCCATTGAGAAAGGCGGTCTTAACATCCATGTGCAATATTTCATAGTCATAGTAAGCAATTACGGCAAGCATAATTCTAATGGATTTAGGCATAGCTACGATCGAAAAGGTTTCCTCAAACTCCACCCCTATGGCCTTTAAGTATATCCTTTTGCCACTAGTCTAGCCTTATAGTCTTTGCCTCTCTATGTGCTCCAAGCTTTCGCTAATAGATCCACTTGCAACTAACGAATACGATACTTTTTGATGGATCTACTGAGGTCCATATCTTATTTGAGGGCATAGAGTCTATTTCGAATTTCATGACTTCAAGCCAAAGACTCAAATCTATGTCTAAAATAGCTTCCTTATAGGTCTTAGGATCAAGATCCGTTTGGCCAGTCTCTTGAAGAAATCCAACTCTTTCAGGTTGCTTCTTGATTCTTTCCAACCTTCTAGAAAGTTGTGTAACAATTGGTGTATCATGCTTGTTTGCTTCTGCCGCTATCATCACAAACTTCATCAAGTTCAATGGCAATGCATTTTCTCTCTAATAAAAATTTTCTTTCAAAAAATGTAGCATTTCTTGAAACAAACATTTTTTGTTCCAAGCGATCATAGAAATAGTAACGGATAGACTCTCTTGGGTACTCCACAAACTTGCACAAAGGTTGATCAACTATCCAACTTATCTTCATCTAAACGTTTAACATAAGCAAGAGAGCCCCAAATCCTAAGATAGGAGTATGAGGGTGCTTTCCCATACCACATCTCATTTGGGGTTTTGGGCACTGACTTTGAAGGAACTATATTTAGCAGCTTCACCGATGTTTCAATAACATAACTCCTAAAGGAAATAGGAATATCGATAAAACTCATAATAGAATATACCATGTCCGACAAAGTATGATTTATGCATTCACCTGCCTCATTAAGTTGAGGTGTGCCTAGAGGAGTCCATTGTGAGAGAATCTCATTCTCTTTTATAAAATCTAGAAATTCCACGCTTAAGTACTTGCCTTCTCAATCAGATCGAAGACTCCTGATACTTAGCCCAAGTTGCTTTTCCACCTCATTCCCATACTCCTTAAACTTCTCAAAAGCTTTGGACTTGTGCTTCATGAAATTCAAGCAATCAAACCAAGAAAAGTCATCGGTACAGGTTATGAAGTAGGAGAAGCCTCCCTTCACACTAACTCTTAGTGGCCCACAAATGTCCACATGGATTAAATCCAATGGACTTGTTTATCTCTCTTGATGTGGAACAAACAAAGCCCTAGTCATCTTTTCCTTTAAGCATGACTCGCAAGTCGACGAGTCCTCCAAATTACTTACTTTAAGTAAACTACAGGCAACCATCTAGCTCATTCTGTTTTTGGAAATATGTCCAAGTCTAGTATGCTAAAGATAGGCATCATTTTGATTATCTTTCATTTGTTATTTTGTTGAACTTGCATTATCGTTGGTCGTTCTTCTAAATACTACAACTCGTTATTTAAAGAACCTTATGCATGCAAAGAACCATTCTTATATGCACTTATTTTCCCATTTCTGATTGAAAATTCAAAATTTTCATTATCCAAAATGGAAATAGAAATAATGTTCTTTATTGAACTTGGAACGTAATGAGTACAATTTTATTAGAACGGAAAGGTGATAACGCCGATGCTATGATCAACAACCTTTGCCCATTGCCTGACTGGAGGATCATATCTCCATCTTCAAACTTCCTTCCTCTTTCCATCCCCTACAATGTATTGCAAATGTGTGAGCCACATCTGATATCAAAAACCCAAGAATCCATTGACAAGTGAGTTTTAACAACAAGCATGCTATTTTTTCAAGCTTGCAAGATAGGCCTCGCGATTCCTTTTCCAATGGCCGGTTTCGCCACAGTAGAAATATTTTGCATTGGGATCAACCCCTTTCTTTTTCTTGATCCTCCCTCTGGTGCCATTAGTTGCTGTCCTTTTGAAGAAGAACCATTCTTCTTCGGCCTCTTCTTTGCACCCTTTTGGGTCTTAGAAGTGGAAGCAGTCATGATGGGTTTGACCCTTTTAATAGTGGACTCCGCCATGAGTAACATATTTACCAACTCATTAATTATTACTTCATTTTTGAGCATGTTGAAATTCATAACAAATTGGTCAAATGATTTAGGGAGAGATTAGAGAATCAAATCCACATAGAGATTGTTGTCTATGACGACACCCAAGTTGCTAAGGTTTTCAATAAGCTCAATCATTTTTAGACCGTGTTCATGGACACTCATCCCTTCTCCCATTCTAATTTGAAATAGCTCCTTTGAGGTCACGAAGCATTCATGCCGAGTTTACAGCGTACAACCCTTGTAAGTACACATAGATCTCCGTTGTGTGCTTCATGTGCTTGTGTTGCTTTTGGGGCTCGTTGGAGATAGATGCCATCATAAGATACTGGGCTTAAAGATCATCTTCAACCCACTTTACGATCATTTCACATGTGTCTTGGTTATCTTCTGACATGGTATTCGGGGGGTACCATCATAACATAAGTTCGTTTTTCAAAGTCAAGAACAATTTTGAGGTTTCTTAGCCAATTATGATAGTTGGGTCCAATCAATTTGTTTGTTTCCAAAATCATGGAAAGTGGGTTCTTAGCCATTTTAGTAGAGTTTTCCACAAAAATCTGCAAAAAGTGTTCAAGAGAATATTAGCATCTATTTTATCCAATGTATTATAAAAAATGGGTTCATGGTCATTGAGCATATTTTGTACCCTCCACTATTTTATCAAATTCTTCACCCTCTTAGAGAATTTGGGAAATCATATTCCCTAGTAATCAAGACTCCAAGACATCAATGATGGACTCACGACTCGTGAGACATCTATCATTAATTCTAAGGTAGGCAACAATTATCAATTGTATCTCCATACAATTGTTAATTTTCATATTGCCTCACTTTTCACAAAGACCCATGATTCATGAGAGGTCTACATTACTAAATGTTAAGTTTATAACCCACCAATCATACTTTTAGCTATTAAGCACGCAACGTTCCATGACTCATGAGACGTCATATCTTAATTACTAAAAAGTATCATCTCATGGTCAAAGAAACACATATAGCTTTCAATAATAAAAGCGTTCCATGGCTCGTGAGACAACACATCAATTATTGTAGCATCCCATAGTTAAACCTTTTGGTGGGAGGCATGGACTTTAGAAAAACTTAGACATTCTAAGTTAGGGAATTTTATACTTAAAGATCTCATCATTGTTAGCTACTTATTTTTAGGTAAGTAATTAAATGAAATCGATCCTATCTATTGCATAAGCATCACCATATACAAAATTTACCATACATACATGGCCTTCAATGAAAGGAAAAAGAAGACATCACCTTTCTAATGGCTACTCTTATTATATGATGGAAATGAGACATGCAAGCCTCATTTAATTACAAATCCATTTTATCAAATTGAATAATTAAAAAAAATTTAAAAGCTCATGGTCATCTCAATCATCCATTCAAAATCATGCATCAATCACATAAAAGCATGAAATTAAATCAGTAAATAATAAAGAAGTGCTCATATCATGAACATACAATCAACCATCACAAAGACACCATTAACTTGACCATAGCACTGCATTAATTAAATATGGAATTCAACTTAATTTTAAATCACCTAATGATTTCCCAAAATTACCAACACTTTGGAGATGATTCAAAAACATCAGTAGAGGTCAAAGTGCATCAAAGTTTGGATCAAAGAACTTTAAGCAAAAATTGTGGCGGATTTATGCCACTGTTTGATCCCTTATTTCAAAAACCTTTTTAACACACTTTCTTCATATTTTAAATTATCCTTTTGACCCTCAAAAGTCCCCAAACCTTGGAGATAATTTAAAATGTCAAAGGAGGTCAAAATACACTAAAATTTGGATCAAACAACATCAAAACTAAAATGTGGCAGATTCATGCCATTGTTCAACACTTTATTTCAAAAAAATGTTTTTAATGCACTTTCCTTGTGTTTTAAATTATCCTTTTGACTCTCAAAAGTACCCAACACCTTGGAGATAATTTAAAACACCAAAGAACACCAAACTACCCAAAACTTAGCATGAAATCAAGACTTGAGAGGCTGACACAGTAGCAAATTTTCTGGAAAAGAGACAATCTCAATTTTGGCTATATTTCACACTCTATTTGGTATATTTTTTATCCAAATCAAATTAGATCTAATCTAATATATGTAATATGATCTACAATGAATTTGAAACAAATTTAAAATCCAGTAAATCAAGCCACAAACATAATTTGGTAACCTCCAATTCATCAAATTGAATCAAGATCACCAAATTCACATCAATTCATCACATGAATCAATATTTTTAACCAATCTAAATATTAGCTCATGAGATTGGCTCTGATACCACTTCAAGGTAAAGGATATGCATAAATTACATAAAATACAGGGGAATTAAATTCAAAACACATTCATCACCATGAATATAAAAGCATAATCCTTCAAGGACCCTCCCATGAGCATAATTTTTAGATCAAAATGAGAGAATCACCATGTAATTGAACAAATCAAGTTTGGCCAAAACTTCTCCTTAAAGACCGAAGGTTGTGTCCTCTTCAAGCAATGGATTGATCCTCTCCAAAACTTGAATTCTCTTCCAAAATCAAGGTGAGGCCATTAGCCTCTCGAGATATCAAGGCCGAATGCTTCTTCCTCTTGATTAATTGTTGGAAATATTGATTTGATCATTGAAGTTATGTCTCCATTGTCAAAATCTCTTTGAAACCTAAATATCAATGAAAGTTTGGCCCCCGAAAATCTTCGGTCAGGAAAATTAGGCGGCATTAGGCCAACGGTAGAGAATCATCTTGAGAATCCAGATTATGTAGTAAAAAAATTTAGCAATCGCAAAAGAGATGACGGTGTATATGGGGCTTAAAGAAAGTACATAAGTCATTAAATTTGAAGCTAAGCACTTTTCATCTTTTGTAGGAAAATCCCCTTCTTTAGTCTTGGGAAATTGAAGCGACCTATCCACATAAGCACAAGATTTTCCTCGAGCAAATCATTTTTCATTGTATAAGTAGACCTGTCAATTCGGATATTCGGATGCGGATATCAGTACATCCATATCCGCATCCGAATATTATCCGGATATCCGTATCCGTATCCGAAGTTTTTCGGATATGAAAAGTGAACATATGCATTTGTAATAAAGTTACTTTTAATTAGAAGAAATATTTTAGTATTATATTATTAAATGTCAATTAGTTTAAAGTATAGATAATTATAATTTGTCTGACTTGCACAATACATACGAATTTAGAATTGATAGTTAATCCAATTATAGTTTATATTTCAATTGGAATTTGAAAAATTTTACATTTAATTGTAAATAAAATAGGTCTCAACATATGATTTTAGATATAGCTATACTCTATAAATTAGTTTTTAATAGTTTGGTATTAAAATAATTTATAATAAAGTTACTTTTAATTAGAAGAAATGTTTTAGTTATATATTATTAAATGTCAATTCGTTTTTTTCTTGGTTAATAACAAAGAGCCTTTTTCAATCGAAATATTATTTAAAGTATAACTGATTTTAATTTGTTTAGCTTGCACAATACATACGAATTTAGGATTTCAAAATAATAGATTTAATGGTTAATCCCGTTATAGTTTATATTTCTATTGGAATTTGAAAAATTTTACATTTAATCAATTATATTTTTGTAAAATAAAATGGGTCTCAGCGTATGATTTTACATATAGCTATACTCTATAAGTTAGTTTTTACTAGTTTAGTATTAAAATAATTGATAATAAAGTTATTTTTAATTAGAAGAAATGTTTTAGTTATATATTATTAAATGTCAATTAGTATTTTTCTTCGATTACCAACAAAGAGCCTTTTTCAATTAAATGTAGTTTAAAGTACAGATGATTATAATTTGCCTGACCTGCACAATACATATGAATTTAGGATTTCAAAATTATAGACTTAATACTTTATCCCATTATAGTTTATACTTCTATTGGAATTTGAAAATTTTTACATTTAATTAATTATATTTTCATAAAATAAGTCGAATAATACTTTTTCTATATTTGTCAAAGTATGCTATTTCCTTTTACAAATTATAGCTAGTAACTTCTAAATTATTTTTTATTATTTAATAATAATAATATATATTAGTGAAATCAAATAAATGAAATGAATTATAATTTAAAAATTATTTTTAATATGTGATATAATTTTTAAAGTTCATTTTATATGTAATGTGTACATTTATATTGTATTATTTAATAATATAATATATATTTATAATATGCACAAAAGCGGATATTCAGATATTCGGATATTCGAATATCCGAATATCCGTAATATTCGGATATCCGATATCCGATATCCGAATATCATTTTTTGGATACGGATATTTCGGATGCGGATATTACTATATCCATATCCGAAATTTTTTGCAACGAATACGGACACAGATATATCTGAATAATTTCGGATATGGATAATATTCGCTAATTTCGAATACGGATGCGGACAGTCGAACGGACGTTCGGATATTTTTTACAGCCCTATGTACAAGCCCACGGTAAGTCATTTTTGAATGCTTTTTTGGGAAGAGCACAAGAATAGCCTATGCAATTAATTACACTAGGACCTAACAGATCATCTAAAGAATTCCCATTGGGACTCAAAACTAGTTAAGAAGGCTTAACTTAAGTGATCACTCAAGAGAAGAAAGGATTTTCGCTTGCTAGTTTCATTAAAGAGAAGCTGGGCCTTCTTTTCAGGAAAAAAAAAGGGCAACAATTAAAGAGCTAGGGTGGTGGCAAGAGTCTCTAACAAACTCGAGTTCAAGACCTCCGATTCAAACCTGATTGACTAAATGCGATCAGATGATCAAAGAACTATTCGTGAAGAAGAAGTTCCAGACAATTTTTCTTTATTTTATGAGTTGGAAGCACTTGATTTGGGCCTTACTTAGTTGGCTTTCAAAGTATCCACCGTTTTCTTTGTCTCTTAAGCCTCACGGCTATGGGACTTCCTAAAGAAAACTGCAATTGCAGTTTATCAACCACTCACAAGACCACGTAGATCTTCAATTTAGCTCCTAAAGGAGAGTGGAAAGATAACAAAAAGTTGGGATAGAATCCTATAAGATCTCCCCCTTCAAAATTGGACGTGAAAGTTACTTTCATCTGGCTCACGTAGACACCAACGAAAGAAAGGAGTTCTATTTTTTATGAAGAGAATGAAACTTTTTCTCGAAGGATCAGAAAAAAGGGCCCGGATCTCCTGCAGGAATGATTTGGAAGATCCAAAACCAAAAATAGTGGTATTTACTAGCAACAACATAATGGAGGCAGTCAATCAATATAGATTGATCCGAAATCTAATTCAAATCCAATATAGTACCTATGGGTAAGAAGAATTGGATCAAAGTAGATGTTCTTGATTTCCATGGCCAATTGTATCTCGAGGACTTTCTTGGCTGGCTAAGTAGCGTGGAGAAATTCTTTGATTGGAAAGAACTATCCAAGGCGGTGCGAAGGTGAAATTCCTAAGCACAGGTCATGCCTCAATTTGGTGGGATCAAGTCCAAACAAGGCACGACCGGAAAGGCAATGGGAAGTTCATGAGAGAAGACGTAATCGAGGCTTCAAAGTACCTTCGACTAGACCCAAAGCTCATTCCAAAGGTTCCACTTCACTTTAAAAGATGGGGGAGAGAACGGTACAAGAAAGGCCCTACTTCTAACAAGTTTCGGAGTTCTACCAATTGTTTACTCGCAATGGCTTGAACAAATCCGATGAAGAATCCCTTGCTTGATAGGGCTTGAGGTTCGAAATCCAAAATGAAATCTTGATGCATCGGATGTGGTAGGTGGCCTATCAACTAGACAGCCGAGGAAAAGCTAGAGCACAAGGAGGCACCAAAGGTGACAAGGGATTGACCTTTACCATTGGGCAAGGAAAGAGAACCCTTTTTCCCTTCCCTCAATCAATATGGCATGCTTTACTAGTAGAATAGTCAGTCAAGGCTCCATCCTGCTCATTGTCCAGAGCTTTGACTTGAGCATTATACATATGCTTAAGCCTCCTTCGAGCCATGGCTACAACTATTTCCCCAAAGAAAAAGAAAGAAAGAGGAACACCTCATGAGGATGGGATGGCATGACTTCTTTGGATGGTTCCTCCTTTAAGGAGAGTGCCTAGCAAGGCATATTAAAGGCATTAGTTCTTCTCGCAAATTGAGACTAGTCTATCTAACTTCCGGTTCTCAAGCAGGGGATTTTAGGCATCAAGACTGACCCGTCGAAAAGAGCCTAACAAGGCAAGGCAAGGCAAGAACAACAAATATTCCTCTAATAGGGCATTCATGAACAAGAGGGCATTCATCTCTAGCTCTTACTTTGATAATAGTTATTTAATTCACCAGATGTTCACCAAAAGAAAGAGGTTTTCCTTGAACAAGATAGGTCTGACTAACTATCAATTGAATAATCGAAAAGAGATAGGTGTAGAAAAGAGATCAAAAGAAGAGAGCGGACATGATCAATAGTAGTAAAGAACTAGATATGGCACCATTGACTTTACTATTGATGACGAAAAAGAGGCTATTTATGAAAGGTGCCCAATTGGAATGGCTATCTATGAAGGGAAATTGACTTTCAACAAAAAATCCCGACATTCCTAAAATGAAGTCAGTTCCCCTACCTCGGGCTATCTCAAGAAAGAGTTTAGAATATCCCTAAATATGATCTAGTAGCACCTTTCACCCTTAGGTTTCCCCTCGGTTCTTCTTTTTTCACTTCCTTGCTTGCAACTTCTTTTGTAACATTTGATTCTTGGCTTTCTTCTCAGATATCTTCTCTTTCCCTTCTTTGCCTTTATAAGAGAGATAAAGCTAACAGCAAGTCTTCCTCTTTCTGACTCCTTTTTCATCCTCTATTCACCTTCTCCGGTCTAACAACAGGCTTCTTCCTATAGGAGATCATATGTAGCTTTGGAATGGAATTTGTCATTATTGGACCCTTTCCAACTCATAGTATCTAAGCAACTGTCCTCCGTGGATATGGATGGCACGTATACATTTGATCACATCTTCAAGTAACAATGAGAGAATCTTTCCTAATTCTGACTGCCTTTTCCATCTGTGTAGTCTCAAATTTGAAAATCTTTTTCCTTAGCCAATATAGTGCCAAAAGTGCAAGCTAACAATAGTTGGTCCCCTATCCATATGTCTTTCTTTCCAGAAATTTCTTGTTTTACCATATTTTGAAATCTTCTTGGTTCCTTTCTTCTGCAACTCTTGACAAGAAAAATGCTTCTCCATGTATATGAAGAGTTAGAAGTGGCCTTGCGTTCTAGCAAACTTGAATTTCTATGGATACTTTCCTTTTAGCACGACTGCCCGTGAAGAGTTTGGTTCGAAGAGGATTTTCCATCCGATACGTGCCATTGAGCCCCCCATTTTTTTTAGTTTTACACGCCTTATCTCCCGAGATGTAAGCTCGTGGAATAGGGTGAAATAAGAAGAGGCTTTGACAAATAAACCGAGGTCATATGCAAAGAAGAGGTGAGAGATTAGAGGCTTTTCCTCCCAATTTTTATAGGTTTCTATTTCTTGTTCACAACTTCCCTTTAGATCATATGTTAAAATTTTTCAAAACATAATACAAATAGGTAGGGTGTAATGCCCCAAACCTAGAACATCCGCCCTTAGGCCAAGTTGCTACTAGGGAAAGGAGTTCAAACACTAAAATCTCAAAATATCGCATTGCAAAATACTAGACAACCCAAGATCAAATCCTTTATTCATTTCTTTCATCAAAATTTTTCAATATTACATATGATTTTGAACTTACAAAATACAATGCTATCAAGAAATACAATCAAGCCTAAAATAGGTAACCCAAGAAAGCCAAGAACTAAATCCACCTCCAAATCCTTGCCAAAACTTCCAAACTTATTTAACTACACATAATAAAATAAAAAGTAAATTCGAATGATTTAGTAAGAGATTATGGCTAAGGCAGGATGTTTAGGACATCAAAACATAAAGGCTAAGAGATATAAGCGAACAAATGCAATATTGATAACACTAAACTAGTTGTTTGGTAAGTGTTTCACCCTTATTACTTCAACAACATATAATATAAACCCTTATCCCTCCAATTCCACCATCAAGCACTCGATCAAAGGGGATCATATAATAATGGGCATGGTCAACCCCGTGCCAAGGACCAGTTCCTTGGAAAACCTACCTCCAAGCATATGCAAAACTATCCAATAATTGGAAAATCCTCTACGGGACTCGCCGACAGCCCAATATCGCCACAACTATCCTTCTTGCAACTTTCGGGGCCCAATAACATTAAACAATTAGGTTTCAAAGAAATTTGAATAATATTTCCAACCATTGAACCAATGTTTCAAACAATTGAGTTAATATTTCAACAATCTATGGACAAAGGATCACGATAATATCAATCGTCCGATTTAAACAATAATTGATCAATATCGAACAAAATCATTCAATTCAAGCTGAATATACTATTTGATTCTTGGACATTTAAAACATTATATTAAGCTCAAAACATCGTTTAAGAGAGAAGTTTGTAAAAAAAGTTCAAATATCAAGGAAATAAGCTAGAAACCTTTGTCAAAATGGCAAAAGATTTTTAAAATGATAGTTTTAAGGAAATATCACAAAGTTTATCAATCGAATCAATGTTTCAAATCGTCAATGGGTGAATTGATCAATAAATACTTGAAGCACAAAATGTGGGCAACATAAGCTTGAAAGGTTAAAAAGGCATAGAAATAAAAATTTTGGTTAGTGGATTGGACTCTTCAAAGGTTCGTAATTTTGAAAATAACTCGATTTCTGGGTTAAAATGATTAAAAATGTTTTGAGTTAACTTGCAAAGAAGAATTAATAGTTTTTAATGATTTTTTAGTCCATGAATCCCAACGAGGAAATGGATTGGAATCAAAACATCAAGATATTGACGAAGGGTGTTCAACAATTTGTCCAGGAATCACTGTCAAGATCATATGCCAAGCCAAATGTAGGGATAGCCATATTCATCTTACCTGAGGTCCTTGCATAAAATGAGTATGGTTCCATTGTTTTACATCACCTAAATCAGAAAAAAATCAAGTGTTCGTAACATAATCAAATAAATATACTTATATCCAAGAATTTGGAAAATTCTACTAACTTTTGGATTAACCTTTATAAATTGCTAACTTCATCATTCTATTTTCCAAAGTTAACTTCTTCCAAAATAATCAAACTTCACATGTTCCATTAAATCCTTATCTTAAACAATCAATTATCCTAAACAAATCATTTTCCCTTATTCAATCCATAGATAATCAGTCAGATCCACAATTCAAATCCAAATAGTTGTCCATTTCCTCATGCACTTTAACCAATCTATCTTCATCAAGATTTCATCAAAACATACTAAAATTAGGGTATAAAGATTAAATTTGGTATAAGAGCTCAATTCATGAAATTCAACATCTAAGATTCACAACCTTATTTTCAGACAGTCAAATTCCCAACAAATTTTTGGATAGATTCGAACACATTGAATAGAGCATTTTACCTCTATAGATATTCTAACTCGACGAGCTTTTCAACGGTGGCTTTCGATCGATGATCCAATGGTCGGATCTTTGTTTATACCCATTTCTAGTACACCCCTGTTACTGCCCTTGTTTCTTCGTAGCTATGGAAGGTCAGATTCCTTTGGCCTTTCTGGAGGTTTTTCTTCGTATGTTTAAGTTATTCTTGATCCTAAAATCATCTATACTTGACGAGATTTCTAATGGTATATTATAATTGTGCATTTGATAAGGAAAAGGCTATTGTCAGGTACTTGTCTAATCCTTCTAAAGAAACTCCCATGGTTTACTAAAATGGAAGGTACTCTGCGAAAGACTATTGATTGACTTGTTGAGCTGATCCAACACCAAATGGGCCACACCTGCACCTCTAAGGACTCAATATGAAGGAGAAAGGTGTTCCTTTAACTGCAAAAGTCATTTGGTTTCTCATCGGTGGCAAAATCTTTGTCGAAAAGGCTTCCCTAAATTTTTGTGGCATCCGGATAGGGATATGGCCCTATCATAGTGACCGCTCCTTACCATTAGTTCGTTTCTTTACAAATGAGGGGGCTATAATTGATTTAACACAAAATTGAAGGGCTAAACGAATGTACCAAATGAAGTGATTCTGTAGTCGATGTAGGTTAGGAAGTAGCATGGCTTGGCTATCTGCCACTACTATGGGGGAGAGGTCTTAAGTTTGGCATTAGCAGTCAAAGCATTGGTTTTAAGCTAGCCTAATCTATTAGCAAAGAGAGATCCTAAGATTAAAGGCTAGCGAATTTGACTTACTTACTTCAACTTAAATGCTTTCTTTTTGGAGTTCTTTCCCAAGCAGAGTCCTAATCAAAGCAGGCAAAAAGCGAAAAAGACCTAGCCAGAGGGGGGAGTTCTTCAATAATGTTTTAATTTCTCAACAGGAACCTTTAATCAACATAGAGTGGAAAAGGCAAGGCTTGGAGTATCCAAGGTACAAAAACTGCTACAAGGGAGGATAAAACTTTCTTTTAATCTTACTCTCAATACATATCTAAAAGGCTTGAATTAACTTAGATATTTTCTTTCAAACTAGCTTGCGTAAGACACTTTCCTAAGAAAAGAATTATAATAAGATTCTTTTGTTAGTTTTGAATAGATAGCCCTAGAAAGGTAAACACCTAACCTTAAGAGACAAACTTTGACTAAGGGGAATAAACATCAAAGAAGGTCGATACGAGGCATTAGCATTTTTAAATATCCACTGCAATTACATTTGCTCCTATCTATAGCTGACCTACAAGGTTCAGAACAAAGAGAATTTAATTAGTGATAGCCCCCCAAAATGCTCACAAGCAGAGGCAAAAGTAGCAATAGCAAAGATTGTTTTTGTATACCACTGCTTTTTTCCAACTAGCTATAACCTTGGCTAGTATAAGTGGAAAAGAGCATTCATAACGGGCGTAGCGTATGCTTGACAAGAGGTGTGTCTAGCCCTTTTTGAGATTGGCAATTTACTAGGACCAACTCCTATCTTACATAACAAGTCAAACCCTACGGAGAACTTAGTCTTCCATGGGACATGCATATAAGCAACTAAGCAATAAACTAAACAAAATCAGAAGTATCTGATAATACTAAGCCTTTGCTAGTTGTCCAAGAGTACCTCATTTCCATCGGCTAAGGAAGTCAAAGGCTTTATCTTCTAGCTAGGGTCCACTTTTATATCATTTAGTCAAGCCTTTCTCTTCATTATCATAGATTTATTCTTCGTTATACAACCGATCGTAAAAAGGGATATCAACAATCTTGAATAGTCTTTGATCTGATCTTATA
>JACFYI010001436.1:2143873-2159934 GCA_014898755.1 Handroanthus guayacan | reverse complement strand
AGTGCAACACATTCTTTCATTTAGCATGATTGTGCTGAAAAGTTAAATTTGCCTTCTGAAACCATGAGAATAACTTATGAAATTTACACTCTAGTAGGAGAATGCTATGAGACTAGGATTAGATATCCACAATGCCCTATAGTTGTAATACCCCAAGATTTCCCTAATTAAAAATTTGAATTTACCGAATTTCACAAATTGATATGATTTTGATAAAACGAGGGCCGTTTTATTTTTCAAAACAAGTTTTACACGTTCCAAACATTTTCATTGATTGGGCTTCGATTTCTTATGAAATTTTCAACCCAAATAGACTTCATTTGAGCCCAAAAGATGGCCCAAAACCAGCCCAAATTTCAGCCCACATGACTGACCCAATCTTTAAACATTTCAAAAAACAAATAGAAAAAGCTGAAATCAGATTTTTCTGATTTCCAGCATGGGCAGCCGTCCTTTTCTTGGTGGAGATCCATGGTGGTTGGTGGAAATTGTTGTTCCAAAATTTGACTAACAACCTAACCCACTACCTCTCTTTCTATAAATAGGAGTTAGACTTGTAAGCAACTCTTTGTTCACTCAAAAATCTGAAAAACAAACCCCTCATTTTTCATCCCATCTCTCTCTCTAGGCACTTTACACTTTACAAACAAACACATTTCAAATTTCAAGCTTTAAGAAAATCGAAAAGAGGGAAATCTAGGTGGTGATCTCTCCACACATTTGGTAAGTCATGATTTGGCTTATGTCCATACGATATGTTTAGTAGGACTCAAGTTTGACATATGAACTTATGGTTGGCTTAGGCAATTGATACGGTTACTCGGTAAACTCGGAACGCTTGGAATATTTACGAATTTAAGCTTTGAACAAGTAAAATTTATGGAACCTTTTTCTCCTTTATTGTGCTTATTTGGCTTCCATCTATATCTTGATGGCCATATTATGTTTGAGTTGCATTTCTTATTATCATATTGAAATTCTTGTTGTTATGAGCTTGGTGGTTATTGTTTTGTCGCTCCTTGATAAACTAAGCTCATGTTCTTGAAATCATATCCCAAAGCTTAATGAATCTTCTAGACATCATCACCTATGTTTTGGACGGGAGTTGGACATTGGACATTGGACAAAAATGGGAGATTTGAGAAGAAAATGAAAGAAACATTGAAATGAACACAAAAATCGAATTTTCTTCCAAAACTTGTAAAATCAATTTGAAAATGTAAATTTCACAATTTTGGCTTGAAAATAAGATTTTCAGAGGTTTCATTTTATAACCAAAAAAAAAAAATTTACTGTTTGGCACAGTTCATTGCGCGACCACGCGTGAATAGTGCACGGACGCCCCAAAACAGAAGATTTTGTCGTTCAGCACAAGTGCGCCCATTTTCGAGCGCGAATGCACCCACGGCAGCAACTAAAACATAGGATTTTCATCGTTCGGCGTGAGCGCACCAATTTTTGAGCGCGAATGCGCCCACGGCAATGACCAGATTTTAAATTTTGACTTCTTTTGATATTCTAAGCCCATTTTCTACCTTTTTTCAACGTTTTAAAATTTTCAAAATAATTATTTCTTAATCTAATATTCGAATCAAATGAATTTCAAAATTTACATTTGTTATCAAATATTTTCTTATGTATTTTACCTCTTTGACAAGATAAAGATTTCAAAATAAAAACTCCCATAGTTCATAGTCCAATTCCGATTTGTTTTGAACGATAGGATTGATCGAAATTTTGAACTGTTTATTTACTGTTTTGGGTCAATCAAATACTGTGCCATGATGGCTTACTGATACACTCAAACTGATTTGATTATTCCTGAACCTGTCTGACTGATTACTGTTGGGTTCTGGGGATTGTCAGAGGTATCTGATACAGGCAATATCAGATTGGCTATTAGAACCCCTGGGAGTCCCTTATGTTGGATAGACTGGACGAGCCCTGGAGTTAGAGTTCTGAAAGCCTATCTTAAAACACGTGGAAAGTTGATAGTGCTTTTACTATACTGGCTCTTACGAGAGTATTGGAAGGATAAGGATGAATCTGTTCGAAGATATAAGGGTGATAGATCCACCAAAACTGCTTGATTCAGCCTTACATAACTCGAATGTGATTACTGTTTACTGTTATCGATTTGAATCAAATGACCTGACTGTACTGTATTATTTTACTGAATCACATTTCTGTCCATTACTGTTTTGCTTATCGTTCGTACTCTTTATTCCTATTTTCTATCATGAGTTTTATTGGGTCAGTGGACTCATAATTTCATAACATCATGTAGGTTCCTAGACCAAAAATTGAGTGACTAAAGCTCTGTTTAGATCGTGAAACTCTCTTTTGAGGAAATGTATATGATTAGGCCTGTAGCATTAATGATTGTAAGGATTAGAGCTGATAGAATTTTGAATGGCCTATTTTGACCAGTTAGAATGATTTGTATTTTGAAAATTTGGACTTGTAAGAATATTTTGACGTTATAATATGAATGATTTTTATATTTTAGTTACTATATTGAATTTAGATTTACTGTCCGACTGCGAGTAATGTCCCGGATCACGAGGTAAAATGCTATCATAAATCGGGGTATTACAGTAGTCATAGAGAATCAGGACTTTAGTACTGACCTAATTGAATTACCAATCCAAGATTACAATCTCATTTTGGAAATGGATTGATTGTTTCAGTATCGTGCTATTGTTGACTATTATGCTAAGACAGTCAAGTTGGGTATTGGAGTTGGAGTCAGTACTAGGAATGCGAATAAAAATAATAGTATACCTATCGTTTCTGCAGTAAAGGCCAGATGGATGATGAGGAAAGGGGGATAAGGATTTTTTGCCTACTTGATTAATAAGCCTTAGGATAAGACTGAACTGAAAGACATACAGGATCAGCTGTCTATTCAAAGTTGTATTTAAGGCAGGGGTACTATTAGTTGAAGATACGGGAAGCAGATATTTTCAAAACATCATTTAATTCCCGTTATGGGCATTTTGAGTTTGTAGCCATGCCCTTTGGATTGACTAATGCCCCTACGGCATTTATGGACTTGATGCACCGAGTGTTCCGTCCACATCTTGATAAATTTATCATAATTTTTATAGACGATATTCTGATTTATTTCAGAACTGAAGAGGAGCATGAAGAACATTTGAGGATTGTTTTATAGACTTTAAAGAAGCACAAGTATGAATTTTGACTTGAAAAAGTGACTTTTTTGGGACATATCATATCAAAGAATGGACTTGAAGTGAACTCAAAAAAGGTCAAAGCGGTTCTGAAGTGAAAAAGACCTGGAACGATCACTGAGGTAAGGAGTTTCTTAGGGTTAGCTGGATATTATCGAAAATTTATCCAAAATTGTTCTAAGTTGGCCGGACCACTGACCAGACTGACCCAGAAGGATCGAAAATTCATTTGGGATAAACAGTGCAAGGAGAGTTTTTCAGAATTGAAGAAGAGACTAACAACAACCCCAGTACTCGCACTGCCTGATGGGTTAGAGGAGTTTACCGTTTTTACTAACGCCACAAAGAAAGGATTGGGCTGTGTTATGATACAAAAAAGCAAAGTGATCGCCTACGCATCACGAAAATTGAAAAATCATGAGTTGAATTACCCTACTCATGATTTGGAGCTAGCAGCGGTGGTCTTTGTATTAGCTAAATGGCGTCACTATTTGTACGGAGCAGAGATAGAAGTGTTCACAGATCGCAAGAGCTTAAAATACATTTTCAGTTAAAAGGATCTGGATTTAAGGCAACGACGATGGATGAAATTCCTGGAGAACTATGATTTCACCATCAACTATCACCCAGGAAAAGTGAACATCGTTGTTGATGCTTTAAGCCGAAAAGAAAAATTATCAAGTATGAGCATCTACTCTGAGATGTATAGTAAGATCCTAAAGGTTCAAGAGAGGGATGAGTTGGTCCAAAAACTGAAGGGTAAGGTGAAACTCGACTTCACGATAGACACTGATGGATTATTGTGATTTAGGAATCGAGTTATTGTTCCGGCACAGATGAAGGATAAAGTATTATGTGAGGCACATCAGGCCAAGTATTTAGTCCATCCTGGAGGAACTAAGATGTATAAATACCTAAAACAGAAATTCTGGTGGGAAGGAATGAAGAGGGATATAGCTGAGTATATCCAGAAATGCCTAATTTACAACTCGTGAAGGCGGAGCATCATAGACCATCTGAGAAGCTACAGCCCCTCCCAATTTCGAGTTGGAAGTGGGAATAGATCACCATAGATTTTGTGACAGGTCTACCTGTTGTACGAGATGGTTGTGATAGTATCTGGGTAGTAGTTGACAGGCTGACCAAATCGACACATTTTCTACCTGTCAAAATCCAGTATAATGTGGAGAAACTCGTTGAGATCTACATAAAAAAGATAATACGTTTACATGGAATTCCTCAAAGTATTATCTTCGACGGAGATCTAAAGTTTATGGTGAGATTATGGAGAAGTTTGCAAGAACATTTGGGGACAAAATTGTTATTTAGTACTGCTGCTTATCTCCAGACTGATGGACAGTCGGAGAGAGTAATTCAAACACTAAAAGATTTGCTATGAGCATGTGTTTTGAATTTTTCTGGTAATTGAGATAGGCACCTACCGTTAGTAGAGTTTGCCTATAATAACAGCTATCAAGCCTCAATTCAGATGGCCCCATATGAGGCATTGTACGGTAGGAAGTGCAGATCACCCCTTCACTAGGACTTTGATGAGACGAAGAGCGCTTCGAACTTAGAAAAGAATACCCTGCGACCTGAGATGATTCAAGAGGTCATCGATAAAATTCAGATCATCAAGAAGAATATGAAAACAACTCAGGATCGCCAAAAAAGTTACGCTGATAAGAGTAGAAAAGATTTGGAGTTCAGTATTGGAGATCAGGTATTTCTAAAGATAACTCCTCAGAAAGGAATTCACAGAATGGGCAAAGCCAGAAAACTGAGCCCTGGATACACAAGACCATTAGAAATTGTGGAAAGAATCGGTCCTGTAGCATATCGACTTGATCTACCTCCTAACCTAACTGGGATTCATAATGTGTTCAACGTATCCCAGTTACAAAAATATCATCCTGATCCTTCGCACGTTATAGAACATCTTGATGTTTCCCTCCAAAGTGACCTGATCTATATAGAACAGTATGTTCGTATTTTAGATTCTCAGGTTCGTGAGCTTAGGAATCGTAGAATACCACAAGTTAAAGTACTTTGGAGGAACCAAAAAGTAGAAAAGGCTACTTGGAAACGTGAGGATGATATGCGAAGCAAATATCCTCATCTGTTTGAATAAAATAAGAATCTGGGGACCAAATTCATTTAAGGGGGGAGAGTGTAATATCCCAAGATTTTTCTAATTAAAATTTCGAATCATCGAATTCACAAATTGATATGATTTCAATAAAACGAAAAATATTTTATTTTCAAAATCAAGTTTCACGCGTTCCAAATATTTTCTCTTGATTAGACCTCAATTTCTTACAAGGTGAATTACATATTAACCCCCTGTGTTATCTGTAAATAGTACAAAAACCCCTGTGAAATCAAAAATAGCAACTCAACCCTCTCTATTTTCCAGCGAAGTTGCACACGCCCTGCTCGCTGCATCAGACTTCAAAAGGGACTGTATAATGTCTCAAATGCCCTTCGATATGATGTTATCTTATTCCATAGAATTCCCAAGACACATTCCCCCCTCTTTTTAGCCTTTAATCTTAGAAAATTCTAATTTATAGTGCATAGATCGTTCAATTCAAGCCTAAAATCCATGAATCACAAAGACTTTGAGAAATTGTTGATCCCTTCCTCAACTTCATCATCTTCCTCCAAGCATACCATATTATATCCCCAAATCGACCATAGGAGTATGCACCATACACTTTCTTATCTTGTTAAAGTTTGAACTTGCCATTAATGGTGCCGTGGAGGTTTTTATTGGAAGTGAGAGAGAAGAAAAAGGTAAGATTCAAATGAAAAATACTAGCAAACCTTCATCCAATACGTAGAGGAAATTAAGAAGGGCAAAATTATCATTACAAAAAGTTTTTTTCAATCCCAGTTGCAATTACCAACGCGTTAATGGCACGCAGGAATCTGGGCTGGAATATGCAACTTCGTTGAAAAACAAAAGGGGTTTAATTGCTATTTTTGATTTCACAGGGGTCTTTGTACTATTTGCAAATAACACAGGGGGTAATATGCAATTCACCCATTTCTTATAATATTTGAGCCCAATTAGACTTCATTTAAGCCCAAAAAATGACCCAAACATTTTCCCATTTCAGCCTACAAATTTCAGCCCATTTATTAAATATTTCAAAAGAAAAAAAAGAGAAATCATGATTTTCAGATTTTCAGCATGGCTCAGCTGGTTTTTCCTCAAGAAACCATGGCATTTGGTAGGAGTGGTTAGTATATTTTAGTCAAAGAAATTCTAGACCAAGTGTTCATGTATTTCCTCAACTATATATACAAACATGTAAGCAACTTTTCAGACCAAAATCTCTTCCTCTCTGGCTGCAACTTAGTTCTTGCTTTCCATTCTCCTTTTCTTGTTCTCGGCAGCTCCATTCATCACACACACACATTGTAAGTTTTCAAAGCATTAAGGAAATCAAAAGAGAAAAAATTAAAGGTATTCACTCCATCATTTGGTAAGTTAAGATTTGGTTTATATCCATATGATAATGTTAAGAAATGATATAAAGTTGATTAAGAGCTTATGGTTTGCTTAGACAATTGTTACGGTTGATCGGAGAGCTCGGAGTGTTTACGGGTTTATCTTGAATAAGTAAAACTTATGGAACCTCATACTCCTTTCGCATATTTATGTGTTTCCTTATAACTTGTTCATCTTGTTGGGCTGAGCTTATTGTGTTTATATTCATGTTGACTATTGTTGTAATGAGCTTCGTTGCTATGTTCATTGTTCTTGTTGATATGAGCTCAAGCCTTGAAATAATAATCCTATGCCTTATCAACATTTTGACATCTTCCTTATGCTTGGACCGAAAATATCCCTTGGACCATGAACTAAAAGAGGAGGACTTGACACTAAAAATTGAAAGAAAATAAGAGATACGGACAAAACGTCGTTTTCTTTAACTTGGTTTTGATTTTTCAAAAATTTTTTAACCAAACTCCAAAAAAATGATTCATAAATGTTTATGGGCATAAAACAACCTTAAAAATGTAGTTTTGAACCAAAAATTAAAAGAAAATAAAAAGATGAAAATATGCAATTTTGCCCCGAGACTCGGCGCTCAAGTGCTCAGATTAAGCGCTCAAGCGCCTGGTGAGCGCTTAAGCGCTCAAAACGAGTGCCCCAGCACCCATTCAAAAATTTTAAAACACCCTCATTCCAGTAACATAGCACTCCAGCGCCCAATAAAAAATTTAAAACTCATGTTTTCAATTTTAGTTCAGAAGCTGAGCGCTCAAACATCTATTTGGGCGCTCAAGTGCTCAGATCTGTGACTAAAATCATTGAGTACCCAAACGTGTGCTCAAGCGCTTGTTTTCATAAGCTTAAACATGGTTTCGACTTTTTTTTTTGTAATCCAAGTCCATATCTAATCTTTCTAAGATACACTTCAGATTTTAACACACTGAATCCTCAAGTCCATAATCCAAATTCCAATTTGCTTTGAATAATAGGATTGACCAAAATTTTGAACTGTTTATTTACTGCTTTTGGTTAATCAAACACTATGCCATGATGGCTTACTGATATACTCAAAATGATTTGACTGTTCCTTAACCTGTCTGAATGAATACTGTTGGGCCTTGGGACTTTTCAAGAGTATTTGATATGGGCAATATCGGATTGACTATCAGAACCCTCAGAAATTCCTTACTGTTGGGTAGACTGGATGAGCCTTGGAATTAGGGTTCTAAAAGCTTATCTTAAAGTACATTGATAGTCGACAGTGCTTTTACTGTATTGGCTATTTCGAGGGCATTGGAGGGATAAGGATGAATTTGTTTGAAGATAAAAGGGTAATAGATCCACTAAAATTACTTGATTCAGCCTTATAGGACTTGAATGTAATAATTATTTTCTATTATCGATTTGATTTGACTATCCTGACTGTACTGTACTATTTTACTGAATTACATTCATATCTATTACTGTCCTGTTTTTCATTCACACTCTTCTGTTCCTATTTCCTGCCATAAGTTTTACTGCGTCAGTGGACTCATGATTCCATAATATCATGTAGGTTCCTAAACCACGAAATGACTGTCGGGAGCACGATTTTGGACTATGGAATCTCTTTTGGATAAATGTACAGACTTGTACTGATAAAACTTTTAAATCGCCTATTTTGTCTAGATAGAATTTTTTGGGATTGTATTTTGGAATTATGGGCTTGTAAGGATATTATGATATTATAGCACGTATGGTTTTATGTTTTAGTTCCTGTTTTGGATTAGAATGTTTACTAGACCGCGAGTAGTGTTCCGGATCACGGGATGGAATGCTATCGTGAACCAGAGCATTACAGTTAAAATTCATGCTTTAGCTCTATAAAAAACTAGACTCGATAAACTTTTTAATGGTATATTTTTCAGGTTAATTTGATAATAAAAAGTTCGATTTTAATATTTGAAAAGTGGAAGTCGAGGCAGAGCTCACTCCTGTTTCTCGAAAATTTGGCATGTCGTGTTCTAAGGAAATTTTTGACCATATTTTTCCATTGTTTTGAGTGAATATAAATTGTGATATTATCTACACTTAAAGAGGTTTCCAATGGTATATCATATGGATAATTTGGACAAGAGGAAGTCAAGTTTTGAAGGTCGAGAAGTTGAAGATAAGACAAAAATAGTTCCAGTTTGCGGCAGAAGTGGCAACCTACTTTCCAAGAGGGTTTTCATTCGTTCTTCTTCTTAGTTTTTCATAATTATTTATTCTAAAGGTGTTTACACTCAAAGAGATGTTCAACGGTATATCATATGGGCTATTTGGAAGTGTGAAAGTCGAGTTTTCACGGTTAAAAAATGAAGGGTTGTGCTAGATGAAGCTACTCGAGAAGCTGTCCGTTTTCTTATATTTTTAAATGTTCAAGTCTTTTATTAAATTCATATCCCCCGTCTCCTTTCGTTTTTAGTCTCAAAATCTCATAGTCCATGGTCCATAGACGGTCAAGTTATGATTTCATAAGAATAATCATCATATTAACAAATATCAAGAAGGAATGAGCCAATAAAAGCAAGAAAATGAATGGGATCAACAAACATATAGGCTCACTCAAGAACATGTAACAACAACAATATGATGATAATCATATATCATACTTAGGAGTAAGGAGAGAAGAGCCATAAGTCTTACTTGTTGAAGCCTCATTTGTTAAAATACCAAATGATCCCAAGCTCAGTTGTAAAATACCGAGCTCTCCGTATCACCGATTCAACCGTCTAAACAAAGATAACAAGCTCTTAACCAACTTCAATCTTAGCTTATCATAATATTTAGTCATACACCAAGACTTACCTACTAAATATTTTGAGTGAATACCCTTAACTTTCCCTTCAATTTTTCTTTTGTTACTAAAGAAAAATCTCAGTATGTCTGTTGTGCAATGAAGCTGCCAAAATGAAGAGGATAGAGGGTGAAAGGAACTGAATTTGCAGTAGCAAAAAGAGAGAAGAAAGTCTGAAAATCTCAGCCCCTCAATCCATTTTTATATTGGTTAAGTTGAGATCAATAATTGTCAAGATTTTCAGCTAGAATTAGGTGAACCAATCCCTCAAATCTGAAGGAAAATTGGCTGCCATGCTTGCTGCAGATTTGAATCTAATTTCCTTGTTCTTTTCTTTTTTTTTTTTTTTTAATCAAATGTTTAATTAATGGGCTAAAATGTTGGGTTGAATTTGGGTCATGTTTGGGCTTAAATAAAGCTTGTTGGGCCGAAATATCGCTAGGTATCGGAACTTAAACGAGAGAAAACATTTCGGATGTGTGAAATGTATTTTGGAGTTAAAACGTTTTTCGTTTTATTGATATCGAATTATTTTTCCAAAATCGGCAATTCAAAAATTTAATTTGGGGAATTTTTGGAGCTCATTTAAATTAAAACAGGGCACGAAGATGAAGTTTGAATGCACAAAAATCTTTCGAATGCATAAAACTTATTTTGACGTTAAAATGGTGTTCGTAACTTTGAAAACGAATTATTATTCAAAAAATAGGTGATTCAAGATTTTATTTTAGGAGAATTCTTGGAGTGTCACAGAGTACCTAAAAATTTTAATCGAATCCATACAAAAATGATTATTAATTGTATTTGTCTAAAAAAATATAATTATGAAATGTTGTATTTTCTAATTTGAAAAGAAAGTTTGATTCATGGACCCATCATATCTTTATTTCCAATGAACAAGGAAAGTTTGGATATTATATTAAATTAAATCATGCTTTGGAAGGGTCTTATCTTATTGAAATGAAATTATAGAATTCATTAGTATATTATTTTATCATTCATAGTTTTCATGCTGATAATTGTTGTAATTAATTCATTGTTTTCTCGATCATTGAATTTTCTTAAGTTGTCTACGGAAAAAAATTAAATTTTTACAATTAAAAAAATTAAAATTTCAATGACAGAAACAGTAGCATGTATCCCAAAATTAAACAACAGAGGTGAAAGTAAGCCAATACCTAAAATTAACAAAGTTAAATTATAATTTGTCGTTGCATATATACCTAAAATGAAAACATTTACCACGACTATATGCCAAAGTGTTCTACATCCTCATACCAAAACTATGCATCAATGCCATGGTAGAGGTGTAACAAATTACTTTCGACTACCCTATTTTCTATTAACATCAATTTTATCGCGAATATTTTACATGAATGCCACAAGTTCAGTTGACTTATTGTATTTTATGAGAAAAAAGTTCATTCTTTTTTTTTTTTTAATTTTTTCCCCTCCATACTTTACATTTTTAAATTTTGTTGTTTATCTTCTTACTTTGTTTAAAAAAAACATACATATTATTAAAGAATTTTTAAATAGTTCTCTCTCTCTCTCTTTCTCTCTCTCTCTCTCTCCCCTTTCTATTTTTTTCTTTCTTTTTTCTTTTTTATAATGACTATGAGAGTTGCAACAATATATTCATAAGGACATCGTACACGATACTGTTAAGTGACCAACATAATTTTGTCGCATGACATCATATGAGTGACAACATAAGATTTGCTTCTAATTTTATATAGAAAGTGACAATGGATATTTTATCATAATTATAATTCCAACAAGTTTTATTAACAAAGATTTTGTCAGTAGTTAACTGTCGATAATTGTAATTTAACATAATAACGTGATAATAGAAGTTTGAAACATTGTTAAATAGCTGCAGGTGTGATCACATTTTCTGAAATAAAAACATAGAATATGTCAGATGTACGCAATGCAATAACTGTGTTTAACAATGCTTCATAAATAATATATCATTTTAGAATCGACAATTTTCATGTTGGTATTTCTTTCATGGAATTTTATCTAGTTGTTATATATTGTGATAAGCAAATTTGAAAAATTGGGCCATTCATTGAATAGCAAAAGTTATTAGTTCACAGTTCACTAATTTAATTGTTGTAAACTGAACCGCAATTGGCCGATGAGCCCTAACTTAATCAATTGGGGGAAAGTCAAGTGATCATTAGTTTGATTCCCACCAAACGCCTGTGGGCATTTTAATCTACTGAATAATAGCTTGGTTTGATTTTCTACATGTAGTAGATTTGTTAGAGATTTTCTTTTATTGATTTGGAATGTCATTGATTTGATATATTAGTGTTAAAAATGAAATATATTAACAGTCTCCCTCTCAAAAAAAAAAAAAAAAAAAAAAGAAAGAAGAGAACCACAATTGAATCGTAACGTCATAATTACATAATATATATACACTTATATATTACACGGACTAAAAATATAAATAAAGAACCAAGACTATGTATTAATGCAATTTTAGGGTAGAGAATTGAGGATTCCATTTTGGGCACAGGTGTACCAGATTCTTTGGACTTTTCGTTGTTTCAGAAGTGGAAATCCTGTTTCAGGCTTCAGAAATAGATTATTTTTTTTCCCTTGTTCTTTTCCTCTCTCGCTCTTTCTAAATTTAGTGGCTAGAAATAGTTTGTTCCAGTTTTTAAGACCCATTAATGGTCCAATGGGCCGCACAATTGAATAGGCTACCAAAACTATTTTTACAAAGTTGCAAAACTCTTGCAGGGTTGCCAGTTTTTAGCTAAAACTAAATTAGACACTTATCCGTGATCATAATTTTTTGTTACATGGTGACAAGTAATTAATATGATTTATATGGAACATAATATTGTTAGGGCATATTTACTTTGCTTCATGGGCTTGGACTAATTATTTATTCAAGTCCAACCCTCATTTACTTTTGCCAATAGTAGAATTTTTTGAGCCTTTGATTATTATCAAGCTCGGTGCTTGATGCAGCTACATTTTCGATCTGTGCGCGAACCGGTCAAACCCATTGAGGGCAACCCATTTGTACGTCATCGCAGGCGGATTTGAACAGATGCCGTCTGTCAGGGATCAACGATCGATCGACCCCCCCATTGTCGGCCGGAGGACAGAACCATGTTCACTCCCTTAATGCCCCAGTATCATGAACCTCGACTCGAGCAGCGAGAACCTGCTCCGGCGGAGTCCACCGCTCGATCTCCCGGAGAGTTTAGAGGGACTTGGACAGAACTGATCCCTCGCAACAATCGACCGGGATCCAGGCAGGAGAGACAGTTAGAATACCCAGAGGAGGAGGTTGCAGAATCAATTTATAAGGGAACTAGGCCCAGGAGAAAGGAATCGCTTGTTCAAAATCGACATAGGCGAGCCTCGCAGCGCGCCCAGGAAGAATCTAGACGGGTGAATGCTTCACCCCCGAATGAGTTGGAAACCGATCTCGTGGAGGTATCCCAACAGATCCATCAGCTATCCCGCCAGGTAGAGAGCCTCACTCGGCGTGAAGCTTAGCGTCGAAACATAGAGGGGGTTCATCGACCAGCATTACCAACGGTCGATTGGAACTTCGGTCCAGATGATCGAATCATGGTGCGGCGTCGACGAGGATCCCTTTTTTGCAAAAAAAATAGCTATGGAGCTAGTGGCAGGAGATGACAAGGTCCTGACCGACCTATCACGTTATAATGGTACCACCGATCCATGGGAATGAGTCAACCAGGAATTTCATGGGTCGATTCAATGATGAAATCTTGACAGTGGAGAGACCCCCCATTAGCTTTCTAGTCAATGTCCTATACTTCAGCCTCAGAAATAAGACGCTAGCCGGGGCCCTCGCTCGGAAAAAATCAAGAACGATGGAGGGCCTGATTAATATCACAGATCAATACATCAACGAAAAGGAGATAGATAAGATAAAATATGGAGAGAGGGAGAGTAAAAAGAAAAACAAAGAAGAAAAGCCGGGTCGAGATGAGAGGAGATTGCCTATCAAAAGATATAATGAGTATACTTCGCTCAACTTGACCCGATGGGATATTTTCACAGCCATTCAACATGACAATATGCTCAAAAAGTTGAGAAAATTAATGCTGATCGACCGGAGTAAAAATTCTGATAAATACTGTCTTTTTCACAAACAAAAAGAGCATGACACGGAGGATTACTACCAGCTAAAGGATGGGATCAAACGCCTCATCCAACAAGGATATCTGAAGAATTACATTGCTAAACAAAAGGAAAATGCAAAGAAGAAAGACCCGACTTCACGCAGAGGACGGTCGAAATCTCCAAAAAATACCGATAATGCCCCAACTAGGGACGTGATCGATACAATAGCCGGTGAAACTACTGGAGGGGATTCGAGGAATTCGCGGAGGTGTATCGATCACGAAATAAAACAAGAAAGAAGCAGGTCTAAGAATATAGTTCTACCGATCGTTGGGGACGAGAGCATTTCCTTAGGACTCAGGGACTTGGATCACCTCGGAGCCAATAAGCCAGAAGAAAAGATCGACTGCCTAGTTGTAGTGGTAGCAAACATCTCGAATTTCACAGTGTGAAAGATTTTGATCGATAGTAGGAGTTCGGCTAATGTGATTTTCTTCTCTACCCTTCAAAAAATGGATTTAGAAGGTATGAAGCTCGAGTATGTTCGAACACCTTTGGTCGAATTTGGCGAAACAGAGGTATATCCCATGGGAATGGTGAACCTCTCGACCTCACTTGGGTCGGACCCAATGAGACAGACCTTGGTGATTCCCTACTTGGTCGTAGACGCCCCTTTTGCGTACAACGCTATCCTCGGTCGACTAGCTCTCAATAACTTTAGGGCGATACTGTCTACCTACCATTTGAAATGGAAATTTTTTACCAGAGGAGGAATAAGCGAGGCAATCTGCGATATTCGGAAAGCATGGAAGTGCTATGCGGTTTCTATTGATAATCGACCGATGCCATCGCATACGCCGATCCCTAAAGTGCAGGGAGATACCCCCGTCAAAGAACTAATGCCGAATTTCGGGAAGAGAGGATTGGAGGAAACTCAGGTCGAGCCCACTGGCGAATATAAAAACATCGAGCTCGAACCCGGGAATCCAACTAAAATCACAAAAATTGAAGGAGAATTGTCGTCGAGTGCGAAATTGATGAAGGTAAGCTTCTTGCGCGAAAATAATGATGTCTTTGTGAGGAAGGCATCTGACTTACAAAGGATCGACCCAAGCGTCATTGTCCATCGATTGAATGTTGATCCCACCATGAAGCCAGTTCGACAAAAGGAAAGAGCACTTGGTGAGAAAAAAAACAAAATCATCGACGGCGAGGTCGATAAGCTCCTGGACGCTGGGTATATAGTCGAAGTGCAATTTACAGAATGGCTGTGTAATGTGGTGCTCGTCCCGAAATCTGAAGGGAGGTGGAGAATGTACAATGATTTTACCAACCTCAACAAGGCTTGTCCGAAAGATCCTTATCCCCTGTCTAGGATTGACCTCCTTGTCGATTTGACGGCGGGCTGCCCGATGATGAATAAGATGGACGCCTTCCAGGGCTATTATCAAATAGCCATGACCCCAGAAAATCGAGATAAAATCACGTTCGTGGTCAGAAAAGGTGTTTATTGCTTTTTGGCGATGCCATTTGGATTAAAAAATATAGGGACCACTTACCAGCGACTTGTTAATCTTATGTTTTGGGATCGAATAGGGAAAACTATGGAAGTCTATGTCGATGATATGATTGTGAAAAGTAGATGGGAGGAAGACCACCTACTCGACCTCAAAGAAGCATTCGCTGTACTCAGAAATTTTGGCATAAAACTAAATCCTGGGAAGTGCACATTCGGGATGAGAGGAGGTAAATTTTGGGGTTCACGGTGAGTCACTGAGGTATCGAAGCGAACCCTAAAAAGATAAAAGTAATACTAGAAATTCGATCACCAAGGACGAGGAATGAAGTGCAGCGTCTCGTCGGTCGAATCGTTTTTCTGAATCGATTCATTGCTCGGTTAGTGGACAAAAGCCTCCCATTCTTCAAAATATTGAGAAATGTTAGCAAATTCGAATGGACGAAGGAATGTGACCAGGCGTTGGTAGACTTAAAGGACTACCTGAGCCGACCTCCCCTGTTGGCCAAGCCGATCGAGGCCGAGGAGTTGGACCTTTATTTGGCCGTCTCATCGGACGCCATAAGTTCGGTTCTTATTTTCTTAAAGGATAGAGATTATCGACCTATATACTACCTGAGCAAGGTGATACAAGGGGCGAAGAAGAACTATTTGGAGATCGAGAAATTCACACTTGCCCTGGTCTCCGCAGCCCAAAGATTGAGACCGTATTTGCAATCCCACTCGATCGCTATTCTCACCAATCAACCACTGAGGTAGGTGCTTTTAAAACCAAATGTATCTGGTAGATTAGCGAAGTGGGCAGTCGAACTCGATAAATTTGACATAATCTTTCGACCTCAAGCGGCTATCAAGGCCCAGGTTCCTGCGGACTTTCTAGTCGAGCGGATCGGTCTCGATGAT
>JACFYI010001436.1:2117444-2128222 GCA_014898755.1 Handroanthus guayacan | reverse complement strand
GTGACCGACTTAATGACTAATGAAAAAGTCAGTCACTAATTAGTGATCAATTTGTGACTTCATCGAGAGGGTCACTGATTCGATCACTAATTTGGCACTGATACCATCACTAATTAGTTTTCAAAAATTATATCTAAATCCGTCATTAATTAGTCACAAATCGGTCATTGATTAGTGACTGAATGTGGCAGTCACTAAATATCAGTCACTAAAGGCCAGTTTTTTGGTAGTGAACCAAAATAAATTTAGGAAAAGGAAAGAGCCTATTCCGAAGATGCAGACGTGTGAATTATTGGGCTAACATATATGGTTAAAAGATTAGAATGATATACATCACTAGTTTTAAATCACAAATAATATGCTCATCAAAGAAAAAGAGAAAAAAAAATCACAGATAATATGAATGGAAATTTTCTTGGAATTTTGCAAAGAGATATATTACAACACAAAATAACAGTGAAAGACGTAAAACAGCCGAGAAACATAAAATGATTCATGAAGTCCAGGGGTAAGGTAACACCAATAACTGAGAGACGTAAAATGTGACATGAGTCTAATTTCCCATGACTCATAAACCCAAAGTGGCCTACAAACTTAACTTATTCACTTGATAAAGACCCAGTCCAACATTGGATTTACATTAAGATCTGGAACAAACAAAAGATCCAATGTCCCTCCCTGTGGCATTATAGTACGAATGTATGACTATCCGGTACGACAGCACCTATCACCGGCCAGAATGTCAGAACCTTTATCACTAAGAGATAAAGACACCGGCACAGTATCAGCTCCAGAGAGGGCTTAAATAGTAACCCCTAAATTCATGAATGGTTACGCAATCTTTAAATTCTCCTCAGCATTTATCCTCCATATATGTTGTATACGATCTAGCGACCACATAACATTGATTTCTCTGTAACTACTTTTTAGAGTAGAACCTTACAAATAAATTGTAGTTGGATTGTTCTTCTTGTTTAACCTCTATCAAAATGGATTAATAACATTATCAAAATTGAAAAAGCACTTTGCATTATCTATTACAATAGAGTTAAGTTTATGTACTTCCCAAGTAAAGACACTAAGAAACAAAGATACTAGGAACAATAACACCTCGAGAGAGGGCTATAAATAGTGGCTCCTATAAATTCTTGAATGCCTATGCAATCCTTATGTCCTTCCCAGCATTTTATATATCCTCCATATTTCCTATATACAACCCAGCAATCACTTATAACATTCAACCTCTTTGGAACTAATTTTTAGGCTAGAGCCTTATAAACAGATTGCTATTGGATTGTTCTCCCGAAATTTTCCCAAATTGAATTTTAAACCTTTATTTTTCTATAGACAAATCGATTTTTATGATCATGAAAATTTTTCTTAGAATTAAAACATTTTCTCACATTTGAAAATTTTCCTTGTATTTGAAAATTTATCTAACTATATTTTCACACTCACATTTTTCAAACCTAAAACTTTTTTCGCAATCAATACTGATTTCTTTCACGACCACCTGAAAATTATTTAACAACAAAAATATCTCATTTTATCAACTGAAAATTTTGTTGCAATAAAACTTGGCCCAAAACATCAATTTCGACCCAATAAACAATTAAATATTGGCCCAAACTTAGAGCCCAGTAATCAAGGCCCAATCTTCAATTTTTTAAAAAAATATATATGGAAAAGCTGGAAAACTCCAGCCGGATTTTGAATCCCCAAAAATGGGAAGATATGTTCAATTTTATATTTCAAAAATTCCATGGCCTAGTTTTATAATATGTGGAAATTATATACACATATGTATGTATAAACCAAGCTTGTTTTGTATATACACATATGTATGTCTTGCACTTTCATTTGCCAACAACATCTCTGAACTCCCTTATATACATCTCTTCCCTTCTTCCTTTAATACACACTCATTTATATATAAATATCCTTCTTTTATATCATCTTTCTTAAATCATTCCAAGGCACTCAAAGAAATTAAAAGGGAAAAAATATTGGAAGTTACTCTCCATAAGGTTTCATTGGGCAAGCTCAAGTATAAGCTCCTAAATGAGATATATGAATTACATAGTGGAAAATAAAGTGCCTAAATAACTCTTTTGTGATGATAGATGATATAGCTTGAGGGATTAGGAGCTTGAGACTTTTAACACTAGAGATTTGAAGCTTGAATCAAGGTAAGGGTTTAGCTATAATCTCCTAAATTCCATGATGTTGATTTATGCCAATATGAGCTTTTGTGATGAAGATATTGATGACCTTGGACTTGTTATGTGTTTGATGTAAGACCTTGAGTATGGAACCATTGAACCATTGAATTTAAATATAATGAAGTGTCTAAATAATTTTTGAAAACAAATAGGTGGTTTAACCTAAAAGATTATATTTGATTGGAAATATATTTTGAGATTCGAGTTAAGGGTTAAAATCTAAAAAAACACACACATCCAAATTCATTTCTCGGATACCACTGTCCCCTACATATTGCTCGACTTTCAAAACTTAAAAACCTATCTTAATCTTGACAAATCAATCCATATAATATATACCGTTAGAAACCTTTTTAGGATCAAGAATCGTTCAAAAACATGAAAAAAAAATGCCCAAAAATGCCAATAGAAAATAATTTGTTGGGGTTGTCGAGAATCAGGGGCAGTGGCTGGGATGGAATTTAAAAGGGATATAGACAAATATCCGATCATTGGATCGTTGATCGGAAGTTACCGTTAGAAAGATCATCAAGTTAGGATATTTATAGAGGAAAAATATTCCGTTAAACTTATTAGAATATATCCAAAAAAATGCTAGGAACTTGACTGCCGAAATTGGATCGTAGATTTTATATTATATGAAGATGTGATCTAGTATCTAAATAATCTTGATATTAATAGGTGGAATAAACTCAAAGGATTATAGGATCTCAATATTATCTTGGGACTTAAAGCTTAAAGACAAGAGGTAAGGGTTATGGCTATGATCAACCTTGAACTTCCTACCATGTTTCATGATATGATCTTGTCTTCATTGATGAAATATTGTGACTTGGACTTGATGAGCACTTTTGTTGAGACCTTGATATCATATCGTTGATTAATCATGATTGAAGAATCATTGGACATAATAAATTCAAGATGATACCTAAAATATTTGTTTTGAAATTTTATTACTTTGATAAGTGAGGTTATTAGACAAAATCGTGCAAAAATCTTAATTTGGAAAAGATGAGTTTTTATACATAAACTTAATTTAAATTAATTCATAACTTATTTTATATGAAAATATTAAGTTGAAATTGTGAAAATATTAAGCTGAAATTGTTGATGACAATCTCATATAAAAATAAATAAATAAATATTTTGAACCCAATTTTTAGATATAAATTTTCGAAAAAAATAAATAATAATAAAATATTTTTTTTGAACCTTTAATACTTTGTGAGTGAGGATAAAAATTTACCTAACTCTTGGTTTGGGAAAAGTGTATCAACATAACTCTAATTCAAAACATTTTATAACTCATTTTATATTTTGAAAAATTAAGATTTTTTTAAATCTGGTTATAGCTGCAATTTCATTCTTTTTCAAAAAAAAAAAAAAAAAAAAAAAAAAAAAAAAAAAGAAGAAGAAGAAAAAAGAAAAAGAAAAAGAAAAAATGATGATCAAATTGATTTTTATTATGTTAGATGTTCCAACTTGAACGTTATATCTGATATCCCAAGTATCTGTTTATTGATTCGATAAAAATTTCTTGTTATATACTATTTTTCCGAACCCTAACGTATGAATATTGGGCCTTAGGGATTTCAAGAGGGACACTGGGCGGCATCAGACCGATAGTTGGACCTTTGGTAAGTTTTTCCAATCGTTTGAATAGTTCGTAGGAACCTAGAGGTAGGACCTTCTATGAACTAGTCCGTGACATGTGGTACATCAACAGTATCATATTGTTGGTTGGGTTGACCCCCGAGTAGCCACTCGAGGGAGAGATCCTTTGGAGGGATGAGAATTTATATTTATTACTGAGAGTGATAAAGGTGATAGATCCACCAAACATTAGTTCATCTTGAATAGTTTCGATTTTATATTTGTCATTGAAATTTCGAGCCTTATGCATTGTCATAATAAATTTATCATATTGTATCGTATTAGTTATGAATATTGAATTGTTCTTATTGAGCTTTTGAGCTATATGATTGATTGCAAATCTAGGATATCAATTTCCTTTGATAATCGTATTGATATCTTGAGTTCGGAACTTGTTGTTTGACACGCCTTTTTCTAGTTATAGCTATAATCCTTACTAAGTCAGTGAACTCACCCCTTAAATTCTTCTATTGTTGGAGATCAATTCCAAGAGCTTTATGACGAGTTCAAGATCTCGAGTATTACTATAATTTTTATTATAGTTTCGTTGTAAGGATGATTAAGTATAGTTGAGCTTTTGAGGAGACCTAAAGTTGTATTTTGTATACGATAGCAATCTAATGGATATTTGTTACATGATCTATGGATTATCGAAGGTTTTAGTTTAGTAACTCTACTCATGGGTAACGTTTTCGACTTAAGGACGGATGCTGTAGGATTCGGAATATTGCATTCTTGTTGTTTAACCCCATTTCAAAATGGAATAATAACATTATTACAAATGAATGGTGGGAAAGAAAAAAAATACTTCACGTCATCCATTAAAATATAGTTAAGTTTATGTACTTCACAAATTATAAATGGAACAAAGATACCAAGCATAATGTCAACTCTAGAGAAGGCTATAAATAGTAGCCCCTAAATTCATGAATAGCTAAACTGTCACGCCTCAGGCCCAGGGGCTCAGGAAGCGAGATTTACATGAAAATCTACCGTGCACAACCTGAAATTGAGTTTTGAACAATTTGCTCAAAAGGGATATCCAATTGTTGAATATAGATTCTTTGGTCATTCCTTATATAATGGTAGCTCTTTCCTTTAATTCCCAATGTGGGATACTGTGGAATATCACAATCACCCCTTCTTCAAGATGCGACATCTTTATCGTGATATAACAGAACTTAGGACCGCTTACCAGACGTTAGGACTCTAAAGACAGCTCCTACAAGCTCAAGAGATGGCTCCCGCGCATATAGCACTTTGCCCTGCAGGTTCAAGAGGTGGCTCTTATATACGTAGCACTTTACCTCGCATAGCACTAGGTTCCTTCGATTGATAATTGGCTCTGATACCATTTGTCACCTTCCAAGCCCAGGGGCCCAGGACGCGAGATTTGCTTGAGAATTTATCGTACGCAATCTGAAATTGAGTTATGAACAACTTACTCAAAGGGAATATTCAATGGTTGAACATATATTTTTTTGCTATTCTTTATATAATGGTGGCTCTTTCTGTTAATTCCCAGTATGGGATATTGTGGGATATCACATAAACGATCTTTATATTCTCCTCAGTATTTATGCTCCCTATTTCTTGTATATGACCTACCGACGGCTTACAATATTTTACCTTTTTATAACTAGTTTTAAGGGTAGAATCTTATAAACCAACTGTTGTTGCTTGTTCCTATTGTTCGGCATATCAAGATGGAAAAATAAAATTATTAAAAATGAAGAGTAGGATTCCTACTCTAGGAATGAAAGAATACATTATTTATTAAAATGCAGTTTTGTTTATATATATAGCAAATAATATATATATGTATAATAATTAACTTATATACATAGTACGCATAATATATGTTCTTTTGAAATTTGTGAAAGGAAAGTGGAGGAAATATTTGAAAGAGAAAACAAAAAGGAATAAAGTAAAATAAACTAGACAAAAAACGTGGTCGGCAGGATTCGAACCTGCGCGGGCAAAGCCCACATGATTTCTAGTCATGCCCGATAACCACTCCGGCACGACCACGGCTGTTGGGAAGTCACTTAAAATTTTCTTTTATTGTAAATACAAGTCATTCCCCACTAAACGAATAAAGAGATGTTTCAATAATACCAACGAAAAGATTATTTGTAAATACGAAATTTTTATATAACAAAATTATAAGAATAAAATAATATAACTATATTTTAACCCATCAAACATTCAAATGCCGATAAAAGGACTTATTATTAGTTAATTAAACTCCAATATATTAGCAAAATTTGAATGGCTCTCCTTGATAGTTGATATAATTCTTTCTAATGACCTATCAAAGACACAAAATCTCAAAAGTTTAGCTAAGAGCAATAATTTACGAATCACATTTGTAACAAAATAAATAAAAAAACCTCACATTTCATCCCATTATTCCATCCCTTCCTCTGCCATTCCTATCAAGAAAAGCAAACGCAATATATCCGCCGCGGCGATTGATGGTGATAAGCGGCAGCCGCCGTTCGTAGATCATGGAAGGCGGAACCCCGGCGGCGCGTAAGGTGATGGTGGTGGCGGATCCCACTCGCGAGTCAGCGGGTGCTCTTCAGTACGCTCTCTCTCACGCGGTCCTCGAGAACGATACATTGGTTCTTCTTCACGTGGATAATCCCAACGCGTGGAAGAACCCTTTAGGCGCATTGTTCAAAAATCCGACGTCGCCGGGGGGTGTGCGCATCGGCGGCATTGGGTCGTTCTCGTCGTCCTTCGCGGGTTTGGATGGCGGAGCCGGTGGAGGGGAGGCGGATTTTCTTGATGGAATGAAGCGTGTGTGCGTGGCGGCGAAACCGAAGCTGAAGGTGGTGGTGGAGAGGGCGGAGACGACGGAGGGGAAGGATAAGGCGTCTGTGATTCTTGCCCATTGTGAAGCGAGTAAAATTGATCTTCTGATTGTTGGGCAAAGAAGGAACAGTCTTTCCAATGCAATATTAGGGTGAGTTAAAGAATTTATATATTTTTCTTGCAAATGGGATTGATATTTTATAAGCAAATTATTAATTTCTAATAATTATGGTAAGATGTTTGAGATCGAGATTTCTAATTATTACAAGAAATTCGAACAATTACTGAAAACTTATGTCAATAGGAAATAATGGCGGTGAAAAATTATTTGATACACCTTCACCACGATAATGATGCGTAGTCTCAGTGCAAGTTGTACAAAATCCACTAGCGAATATTTTCACCTTGGTATAAGTAATGACATAATGTTTCCATCACGATTATTGCTTCTACTACAGTTATTAAGTTTGGATTATTGAGTATTCTTCCACCATGATTGTTAACATTTAGATTGCTAAAATTCAATTATTCTGTAGCGAGTGAAGATTTCTAGGAGCTTGCCTACAGATTCTTGTGGCCTTCTATGATTTGTATTTGACAGTTCTTAGGTTGTCGTTTGCATGGCTGAAGTACTGTCGAGATATCTAGTAAGCATCATATGTCAAGAAATTCTTGACGAAGATGCAAGCGGATGTTTTAATTAATAGAGATTAATGATTTATCACTATTGGGAGACATATTTGATTATACTAATTTGAGATTGGATTAAGCTCTAGCGGAAAGAGAGATTGAAGTTCGGCTTATTTTAAGCAAAGGCAAAAATTGTTTTTTGCTGTCTGAATTATACGCATTTTTATACATTGAATCCTAATTTTTCTTATTACCCTTTTTCGTTCAAATTACATGATTTGTATACTTTTTCATCTCGGAATGTGCCAGAAGGTAGATTCTGTCATGAATTTTTCCTTGTGCAGGACACGATGTTTTGATAATACTTTTGTCCATATATTGGGCGTTTTGGTATGTACAATTTTTCTCATGTTAAAAATTGAATGAATATGAGCAAATTGTTCTTGTCTCGTTTTCTTGTTTTTTTTTCCTTGTTATATGATGAAAACATCCAATGTCATAGGGATAATTACCTGTACTCTTGAGGTTTGATATAATTACTATAACACCTTCTGATATTTAGATAATTACAATTATACCTCCTACTGTTAGTTCAACTGTAGCATAATTACAAGTACACCCCCTTGCTGATGCATTATCCATCGTTGAGTTAACAGTAGAGTGTATAATGATAGTTCTTTAAACCTCAAGATATGCTTTTGTAATTATGCCAAATTTTAGGAGGTGTTGAAGTGACTATCCAAAAGTCATATATGAGTGGATGAAAATACCTTTATAAATAGTCACTTCTCAGCATGCAAAAGAATAAGGCGAAATATTCCGAGGGAAATATTCAAAGATGATAAAGTGAACACTTTGATGACAATTAAAAAAATAAATAAAAAATTAGGGCAATGCGTTAGACGACCAATAGTACAGATGACAAAGTATTTTTTCTTCATATAAATTAATTACATTTATAATAATGTTTTTACTGAAATCATTGCAATGTTTATGCTGATTGTGGTCGATATATTCAGCAGGCCAAAACGAGGGTTATCACTAAGAGGATTTGACACTGCAGATTACCTGGTTGAGAACAGCAAATGCACCTGTGTTGCAGTGCAGAAAAAGGGCCAAAATGCAGGATATCTTCTCAACAGTAAAACCCATAAAAACTTCTGGCTTTTGGCTTAATTAGGGATTAAGTCTGATTAATTCTGTAACTTTTCATTTTCAAATAAAATGATTGTTTTGAGTACCTTTTTCCACTTGGTTCTCTCTGCAACAATTTTTTTTCCCCCAGTTTTTCATGGTCGTAATAATAGAGACAGTTTGGTTAGTTTCTGCCTTCATTAATGCTAACATGTTATTGTTGATGTACCTGTAGGAAGTCAAGCATATTCATTACTTTTGGCATTCATTTTAAATAGTAAAATAATTTTAAGAATTTAATTTAATCGATTTAATTATGATTCTTTGCATGTTATTCACTGCCCCCTCTAGCGAACTGCCGAACTCCCTCTCCCAGCTTGAATTAGTATCAATTGGAATTCTTTTGACCATATTAATGCAATTTGACGGAGTTCACACTTATTAGAACTTAATATATATATATATATATACATTTTAATTTTTTGGAACAATTTGATTTATCATTTAATGTTTGATTGAATATTTTCCCACAACATTAAAAATGTGCCAACTAACCAAGTGTAAATCACTACAAGAAAGTATCATCTTTACTAATAGAACAATTCATCACAAATTTAATGAAATTCATCACAAACATGGTTTTGTGATAGATTTTTGTCTCATTACAAATGCATTAGTATACGCGTTGTCACATATTAGCTCTACGAGGGAGTTAAAATTCGTCACAGAACTAATTTTTATGACAAAAATTTCATCACAAACTAAAAAATAGTTATAGAAATTTATTACAACTTTGTCACAAACAGGAATTAATGCAAACAAACCGAGCCTACTTGCAAGCTTGACGAGCCGGCTTGAAAAGAGTTTGAGCTCGAGCCGAACTTGTATAGGTTTCATTTGTGTTGAGCTTGCGACTAATAATTTTTGTTCGTAGGTTCACGAGCCCATATATTTTTTTTCAATAAAAATATTTTATATAGAAATATGAAATTATAAATAATTAAATTAAAGTATTTATAAAATAATTAATTTTTTTGAGCTCGAACTCAAGCCCATGATTTTGTCACAATTTCGAGCCAAACAAGTCGAGTCGAGCTGAGTTTAAGCCCTATATTTCTGAGCTCATCGAGCTCGAGCTCGAGCTCGGTCTCGGTTCATTTGGTTCAAACTTAAGCTTCAAAAAATAGTTAAAGTTCCACTTAATTGGCTTGTTCATATCCCTAGCCACAAGTGTATTATTTTTGCATATTTTGCTCATTTTTTAAAATCCATCAATAATCTGTCACAAATTTGTCATAGATATCATCTACTTCTAATGAAATATCATTCATCACAAATTTTCCAATAGTGAAGGACTATTTTCTTGCAATGAAATATATTTCAACACACACGCATAAATTATTAAAAAAAAAAAAGAAAATCAATGAGAAATTGTATAGCTTACGATAATTTAAAGATCATGTTTCAATTAAGATAATAAATAATGCAGCAAATAAAATTACATGACATTTGAGTAAGATTTCAGGAATGTTTTAAAAACCGGACCGACGACAAAACCGGTGGCCTTACTGGTTACAGGTTCGACCGGTTCGACCGGTTTAACCACTGGTTCAACCAGTATGACGTCATAAATATATTTAATATAAAAATAATATATATTATGTTATAAATAATAGAAAAATACAAAATAATTAGAAAAAAAATTAGCCATGTTCCTTTCTAAATTTTATAAATTTTCTCTATTGTACCCCTAAACAATATTAATCATCTATTTTGAAAATATTAGCAAGAAATTGTTCTTATATTTTTTTATCATTCTAAATTTCAAAATTTCATCTCAAAAGTATTTAATCTTTTGAACTTCATAATTTAATATTTCACAAGACAAAAAGAATGAATCATGAGGAAAACCCATTGAAGCAAAAGCAAAACCAATTTTGGTGAAATTTTGTCACGAAAACTTAATTATTTCTTAGTTTTTATTTTTAAAAAAATTTTAATATATTTTTTAAATTTAATATATAGTTTTGTTTCAATGAAAATTTCATTGAAATTTTATTGTTTTTTGGATTACTATGGCTTTTTGATGGACTTCTGTACAAGTATTTTTTTTTATTTTCTTTTTAATTCATTGATTTTTCTATAGAAATTTCATCCAAAAAAGAAAAAAGGAAAAATTCACGGAGTGGCCTAAACATTTTTATTTCCCTTCTTTCTTTCTTTCTCCATTCCCTTCCTTTCTCTTTTTCCTCTCCCCTTTCCACTTTCTTTCTCCAGTCTCTTACTTTCTTTCTTTCTTCTGTCCTTTCCACTTTCTTT
>JACFYI010001436.1:2095537-2110138 GCA_014898755.1 Handroanthus guayacan | reverse complement strand
TCCACTTTTGTCAATTACTACTCATTACCAATCATGAGATTGAAATAAAGTAAGAAATGATAATATCATTCATTTTCTATTCCTTGTGCATACTAATCATAGGAAAAGTAATAGTTACATCATTCATTTCCTATGTTTATTCCATTCCTAAAATCACTCCATTCCTATCTATAATGGACCAACTATTGCATAACAAAATTGTTGTTTTGTTGATAGCGGGAATCAAGTAGACCCGTGGAGCTTCTAGTCGTGAATAATATGTTTCATAATCTATAATGGACCAACTCGTCATCGTTGTCGTTATTATCATCATCATCTTCTTCTTTTACAAACTATTACATTATCGTTACATTTTTATATATCAAAATTCAAAAAAACAAAAGGGGCCCTTTAAAGTAATCACTTGCAAATTTAAAATTTTAATAAATGCTTTTAATAATTTCACCAACACAGTTGTTATTTTTTTATAGGGATAATTACATCTAGCTACACCAAGAGGTTTAGCATAATTATCAAAGCATCTCTTTAAGTTTGGAAGATTACTATTGCACCACCTACCTTCCGGAATGGGATCTTTTACTCCAAAATAATGCTACATTTTCCATTCTATATTTTAAATACGTGCCACGTGTATTAAATATTTTCTTATAAAAATATTTAGTAATAAATGCAATACACATGACATGTATTTAAAGGCATGAACCAGAAGATGAAACATCATTTGGAATAGGGAATCTTTACCTTAGTTCAGTTAACGAAAAATTTAACGGAACATGTACAACATTATATATAGTCCCCCTAAGAAAGGGTTCAATTTTTAATATTTTACTCAATGTATTAAATTTTCAATGGGTACTGTAAATTGTAATATTACGAAATTTATTAAATTTCCTATCTGTTGAATTAACGGTAGAGGTTTAATAGTAATTATAAACTTCAAAAAAATTTGGAAATTATGCATAATTATCCCTCATTCATTAATGTGTAAATTCCATTACCTTATTTACCAAAATTGTTAACGAGCTTGTATTTTAAAGTGAGATTTAGCGCTTTCAAAATTCAAAAAGTATGTTAATTATAGGACAAAGCAATTAATTATAAGATCTTATAAATCAAACAAAATACATTACTCCCACTTGAGAGACTTACACAAAACCAAACTTATTATAGAAAGCAGTAGGAACCATCATTCCTTTTATTAAGAGAACGTAGACTCGCTCACAAAAACATAAAACCACAAACCAAGAACACTCCATTTTGTAAGACACAGTATGAAATATTCAGGCACAAACATGAGGATTAGCAGCAAGGTACGCATCACAAGCCTTGTAGAGCTCCACAGCCTCTTCTTTGCCTGCTTTAACTTCCTCCTCACTAGGTTCATAATCACCCTTGGTGTGGTACTCTTGCTTGAGCTTAATCAGAGATCCTCCATCTTCTTGGGGCTCGAGTTTGACCTCGTAACATATTTTCTCGTACTTATCACCAAGTACATCTCCTTCGACCAAGGTGAACTTGCCTACGTAGTTCTGAGTGTCGATTTCATCAATTCTGTTCTTTATGTACTTGTATGGGGCACCTACGAAATGAAATAGATAGAAGACCGTCATGAGAAATAAGTATTGTATAGAAAAGGGTTCTTGCATAAGTAGATTGTGTGCATTTTCGGATCTTGTAATTGATCACATCTATTGAGGGTTTGGCTAATTATAAAAGCACTTTATGTGGTTTCAACAATTACAATAATAGACCTTGTCGGTAATTGAATAAGCTTTACTTGTAATATTAAGAGCTAATATGTTAAAATTTTTAAGAGGTGGCTTTGCCTATATTTTGTCAGTTGAACTAACATCAGATGTTATTATAATTATTTTTCGAACCATGAGGTATGTTTCTGTAATTAATGTTCCCTATGTCATGAATTGTAGAGATGATTATTTCTTTATTTTATTTACAAGGAATAATTACTTCATCACGTCCAATATTTGTTATAATTACCAAAACACCCCATGTAATATTTTGAATAATTATAATTACACCCATATATATTATAATCAAATCCTCACCCCCCGGGAGAATTACAGTAGCACCCCGCACAGGGGAATGCTATTGCATTTTCCTAGACTTCAATTACACTCGGTTAGTTAAGTTTTTTGCCAATTGTACTAACAACAACTCACGTTTTACTAATCTTACAACCATAAGTGATCTAGCATACCTAGACCAAACCCCAGGGGTATTAAGGTAATTGTTCCAAAATATTGTAATTGTTAATTAACACTTGACTCACCCTCATGGAAGGTTGATTTCACGACGCATCCAGCAGCAACACCATGTCCTTCAACTGTCTCAACGCTTTTGATTTTATCAGTAGCTTTTGGGAAGACGTGGTGTGAGTCTGTGGTCAAAGCTTTGAACAATCTTTTTGGAGAAGCCTTCACTTTCAGTTCATGGAAGAAGCTCTTCACTCCCATTTTTGATTAATTAAGCTGATTTGGAAAAGCTGATAAGTTGCTGAGAAAAGAAGATGAGAGGGAAATAAGCTTTAAGTTGTGTAGAAATGAGAAGCTGCAGAGGCTATTTATAGGCAGTGTTTGGGTTAGTCATTGTCAAATTCCATCAGCGGTGCTAAATTTCTCCAACTTTCGGCATTGTTGATTGCAGACTACTACTTTTTCTTTTCGGTGTGCTTTTCCCCCCTTTCTTTTTACTAAGTAATTGTAGATTATTATTTACTTTATGTCATTCATGTTTTCTTTTTCTTTCTTTCTTTTTTTTTTTCCAGATAACTACCTCACACCTTTTACCATTAGTTTAGTTAGTGAATAATTAAAATTATACGCCTCTTGAAAATTCTGAAGCATTACAAGTCGATTTTTTGAATGAAGGGTGCAATTGTAATTATGCATTAGCTAATGGCGTGTATATATATATAAATAATTATTGTTAATTGAATCAACAATAGAGGATGTAATGATAATTATTCAAACTTGATGATTATTTTATATTATGTCAAACCTCAGGTTTTTTAGAGGGAATTATCCCTATTTTTTTTTCCCTAGACCATGGTTCTAGAAATTTATTATATATTTTGATCTGTGTAAATGACTGGCCAGCCCTCAAATTTAATTGTTGGACATAATTTTTTTTTTCAAAAATAATTTATAAACTCACTCCAAAATTAATTGTACGATAGCACTGTGCCCCAAATAGATTTCAAATCAAATATGTACATCGAGAACTAAGATAAAAATCCAAATTTTCTTTTTTTTTTTTTTTTGATCGAGATATGCAATATGATTGTCTTGGCAAGTAAGTTTGAGTATATAACTGTCAAGTGAATTTTCAAATAAAATATTCTGAAAATTAGCATTAAACTTTCAAATAAAATATCAAATAAAATATGCAACTTAAAAATTACATGAGTTTTCACTTGCCTTGGCAAATGGCATTCTCATCTAGTCAAGGGACAATGTGGGGAAGTGGGGTTAATTTTCTCCACTGAAATTTCAAGAGTACCCTGTCTCTATATAGTGATATTTACAATAATGCCCACAACTTAATTATACAATGCATTCACTTTTTATAATACGCCTCTTAATAAATAATAAATAATTAATTAAAGCTCGTCAAAAAAAGTTAATTTGCATTTGTGCCTTAGTAATTTTCTTTATACATTTATATTTATGCTTTTACGAGTAATTCTTTTTGGCTTAATTCATCCACGTTATCTGCTGGGTAAAAACCAGCACGCAAGTGCACGTGTTGAAATAAATAATAAAGAGTGAGAAAGAGTACCATCCCACGAGGAATCAGTGTAATTTAGCTGAAAGATGCAAAGTAAAAATTAACTAAATCTAAACGATGTTTATTTAATATTGATGTTTGAATAAAAATTGCAATTTAAAAGGAGGGTACTTAAAGAGAAAATTCAATAGTTATGAAGGTCTAGAATTATGTAATCCCCTTTTAACCTAAATCAATTCTATTAATACTTTCCCAAATTTTCTCGAATGATTATGATTACTAGCCCTAAGTCTAATACAACTTCAAGGCCCTTTCAGATAACTTATCGTCAAATTTTTAATTAATTAATTCGATATATTCCTATATGAATTACAAAATTAGGAGTTAATCAAGAACCACTTAATAGGCTACTTAAAGCATGTAAACATATTCTTGTCTTACATACAAATCTATTTATTCAATTATATAAATAAATTGAACTTAAATTCTTTCTATCGACGACCAATTCTAACTATCCCTTCCAAGCTTCATTAGAATTTTGATTATTAACTTAAAGTGGTCATCAAAAAATTAAGTTAAGACAAGCACCATGATAAAAGAAGCAATCGAAGATCAAACGATCAATAAAGGGAAAATATCAACTCTGAATTAATCTATGAAAATCGATTCATACATAATTCTTAAAAAAGGAATTTAGTTCATATTAATGTTAATGAATATGAACTTGAACATGAAAAGAAAATAAATTAAAAATACTGAAAGATGAAGAATGATGATGATCCTAGACGCTTCCTCCGAACAAGTCTTCAGAATTCTCCAAGATGATTCAAACAAAAGAGAACAAATCCTAAATATAGTGCAAGAATCCTAACTAGAATAGAAGTCGACTTTGGATTAGTTTAGGGCTCTTCAGAATTTTTCTGTTCTCCACAATTGAGTCCAAAATCGATTAAAGTACTTGATTCCATCATGAAAAATAGTTTGACGGCATTCAAAATTCTCTAAAAGCCTCATTTCGCCAATTTTCACGTTAGGCCAGGTGCTTCAGCGCCAAAATGGGGCGCCCAGCGATTAATTCTTGCAAAGAGAGTTGAGTGCTTAAGCTCTCAAGAGCACACAGTTCCGAAAATTTCCGTCTTCAGTTCGTGTTTTGGGTGCCCGTAGACGTATTCTCATATCTTGTCGTCTTCAATGCTTCAATTTTCATTCCAACGGCTTTTTCTTGATTTTAATCATCTTTTTGGGCTTCTGCATAAATATATCTATATCTGAAACACTTAGCACCAATATCAGATGATTTCAAGATAAAGATATGATAATTCCATATAAAAATGTACTTAAATGTAATGCAATTATGAAATTATCATTATCGTCGCATTTGTGCTTCCCATTCAAGTAAATCTTTTGAACATATATATTGAAAAATGATGAGAATATCATTTGATAAGTCACGTAATAATCACATCCCTAATTATGTCGCTACATATTTTGGCATGAAAATATCTGAAGTGAAAGTGTTCAAGTGACTTTAGGTGGAAACAATGAACTGTCTTTAAGTTTTTCTTAATAAATAATATACTAAATAAATAAATTTTGGAGTTAAATGCCAGTTGTTCCTTTAAATAATATAAGTTTATGCTTTAAATTTTATATCTAAAGTTTTATTTTTCTCGTTAATTTTTTAATCCAAACATCATATTAATGGAAAAAAAAAAAAAAAATTGTTGGTGTTGTATTGGCACATCGGAGCTGTCAAGCTATCCCAGGCTGATGGTCCTTTTCTTCTCTTTCTTGGATAATATATCCCAAGATGATGGTCATTTTCTGTAACTAACGCACTGCAGATTTTTGCCATTTGGGACTTAAATATGTTACCATAGCCAGCTTATTAGATGTGACAGTCGATCATATTTTAGTATATTTTTTTATTTTATATATCAACTGTTGTCCAGTAATGTTTGTGCCGAACTGACAGTGGCCTTTTAATTTATTTGAATGAATTTAATAAATCAATATTATTCGAAAAAATAAAAATGAAATGTAAATAACGGGATAATTACCTCACCATGGTTCTAGGTTCTAGTCAATTAATTACAAAAATACCTAATATAGTTTAAAACGTAATAATAACGCACTTATTGTTATTTCAACTAACAAAAAATTTAACGAAACATGTATAATATTACAATTAGATCCTTTTAAAATTTAAATATGTTAGATAAATAGAGGGTCTATTTGCAATATTTCAATTAATATATATAAATATATGTTAGATTTTTATAGTGGATCTAGTTGTTATGTTATACCAACTCCATTAAATTTTTCCTCAAATGAATTAATGACAATTAGTGTTACTGCAATTTTTCAAGTCACATGTGACATGAGATATTCTTATTTAAAATTACATGAATAAATTCTTGAAACAAGTGCCGTCATTTTTTGAATAAAGTGGCACTGCTTCCTCCTTTCCATAATGCAGGTCCAAATTCTACCAATAACATATAAATTTTTATCTACTGTATAATAACATTTTTCTACCGAAGTAATAATTAAATGCAATCCCTTCTCACTAAAAAAAATTATTAAAATGAGCCGCCGTGGACCCCTTGTGGAAATTAAGCATGATGATTATCGACTCTTGTTGATGAGTCCAACATTACCTAAAAGATAAGGACCAAGTGCTATTCAAACCTTACTTTTCTTTGCTTTTCTCTATTTACACATTAATTCCTTGAGATACCTGCAATTCATTCGTATACATATTCTTCAAGTCAATCAAATGGGGGTAAAAAAAATAAAAAAGGAAAAAAGACAAAATGTCTTGGAGAAAGCCAATTGGATGAGGAGGATGCCATCCAGAAAATTCTGGAATTTAGACTAGACCTAAGAAATGATGCAACCATCATTTTCAAACAGATACAAAGATGGACCCGTTTGATACTAGCAAATATGAATCGTCAAAAATTGTCCCAATAAAGATTATAAAAGGAAATTTTTTTATTTTTTATTTTTAATTTTCTCGCTTAATATCCTGATGAACAGTGATGAAAAATATGTTTAGCAAGTTCTTCTTCAATTTAATTGCGATCCCAGTTTCTATTTCAATTTATGTTGTATTTTTTTCTTCAATTTATATTTTATGCATTATTTTCAAATCTCCAATTGAATGATATGAGGTGAAATAAGGAGGGAAAGACACATTAATTATGTGAGTATGGTTAAACGAGAGAATAGTCTTTTGCAAGCTAGCGGTCCTATGTAATTTTTAACTGTTGAAATATTTGGTGGTGTAGACCTTATGAAATTTTTAATTAACACAAAAGACCCTTCGTCTCAGCAATTCTTCTCACGCTCTTGAAATGAGATGTGAATATCTTCTCAATGGCAAATTGTCCATTTCATCCCTAAGTATAAATATGAGTAGTTCCTTGTTATGTAAAGTCGGCGAAAAAAGGCTACTATTGCGTAAATTGGCTACAGGATTGTCAATTAAGGTAAAAGTGATGATATCATTGCCAAAAAACTAGGCATCCATCATTAAAAAAATTGCTAGAAAATTAATTTCGTAACTAAAGCTGCAGATTAACTACAGACTATCCGTAATAAATTATGTTAATTTTTATTATTAGCTGTTGTTAATTTCGCAGCTTAGCTACAAAAGTATTTGCTACCGATTCAACTGCAAGCTAATCGTAGCATAATCCATAATAAATACTCTTGTTAACTTTACAAAATTGATCGTATTTAATAATAAAAATTAATATTTGTTATAGATATCTTGTAATTAATCTTTAGCCCTGGTTACAAAATTAATTTTGCAGCAATGTATTTCATGGCAAATGCTGATTTTTACTTTTATTTTTATTTTGTGTATGGAGCAATATAGATATTAATTTTGACATATAATTATTTATGCTAATTAAAAAGATAAAGTTATTTTTGCCAATTAAGTATAACATAGAGTATCAAGTGCAAAAAGATCAAGAAAGAAACATGTAATCAATTTTATTTACACGAGGGTATTGTCATCGTCATACAGGACTGGTAAATCAAAAGTGAAAATATGGGATTGATGAGGATACTAATTTTTATAGAGAATTATTGTGATGTGAAAATTCGGAAAAGATGTAACCTTTATCCCTATCCATAAATCTAAAATATTGGTTCTAATATTGGAAATTTGTCGTGGCATGGGGCAGGTCTTGTAACATCATCAAATTAAAATTAGCTGCTACAATGTCAAGGGCTGCTAGGATTGAAAAAAATGCAAACTTTATTTTGTCATCATGACTTTATTAATTACAGCCTTTGTTAATTCATCGATCGATCAAATCTTTGTTAAACTTCTTATAGAAAATTTACATCCACCGATTTGATATATCATCACACCAGGAATAGAACTTACTTTTATAGTCCCACCATTATTGCTTTTCAATGTGCTGATTTAAAAAATTAAACTGAAAACATGAGACGTGCACGATTCACTACTAGACTAAGAAACACTACGTCCGTAGGCAGCAGTTGAGATTTATATTGCGTATGCTCTAGATACACATAGAATTAATTATTTTATCGGTATGTGATGATTTATGCTTTTTTTATTTATTTAAATGTATTTACTCTATATGTAAAAATAGATGAATAAGGTTGAAGAAAGAGAAGATATTATAATATAATTGGAAACAATACAAAATAATTGAATTTTGCTAGCAACAAATATATATATATATATATAATTAACAGCTATTTTGTTGCATCCTAACCCTAAATCAAGGGTGTGTTTAAGAACTGGAGGGCACTCAGATAAGTTTGCGGACAATCGACTGCGAAAGAAGAAAAAAGGAAATATCTATATATATATATATTAGAAGACACAGCATCATCCGTACGCTTTATAATTAACTAGTATGGAATTTCCAAAATACCCTGATGCTACCCCAAGAAAAATGAAATCGGTAACAGTTTGTTTGATGAAAAAATCAAAATTGTCATTAATGAAGTGATAAGTACTTTTGTTTTGTTCAAATAGTAAATTCTATAAATTTGATGGTGACAAGAGATATGTCTCCCAAAAGAATAGTATAATCTACATTATATATAAAATGTGAGACAAATATGATTATTTTTTATAATATGTTATATTCTTCCTAAAATGTTCTTAATCTTAGCTTGCTCTAATAATTATTCATAACCTAATTTTCTCTTAATATTAAATTATATATATTACATTAAAAATATTAATCACACTATATTATATATATATATAAATACAATGTAATACCCTGAAATTTCCTTAATTTGAAATTTATCAATCGTCAATTTCATAAATCAAAACGATTTCAAGAAAATGAGAAACGTTTTAATTTAAAAACACGTATCACATGTTTCAAATATTTTCTCTCGATTGGGCCTCGATTTTTTCAATATTTTAGCCCAATTAAACTCCATTTGAGCCCAAGAAATGTCCCAAACTTGGCCCAACAATTTTCAGCCATATATATATGTATATATATACTAAACATTTCAAAAAATATATATAATACAAATCAGATTTTTGAAATCTAAAATCGCATGGGTAGTCATCTCATTTGGTGGGGAAAGCCATGGTGGTTGGTGGAAATTCATGCTCCAAACTTGACTAGCAACATAATCCACTAACCCTCTCTCTATAAATAGAAGTTGAGACTTGTTACACCACTTTGCTCACTTCAAAATCTGAAAAACACTCAGCTCCATTTTCACTCCATCTCCTCTCTCATTTTCGGCAGCCTCACACTCCACACACCTACACATTTTAAGTTCAAGCTTTAAAGAAAATTAAGAAGAGGTCTAGGTGATATACACTCTACCATTTGGTAAGTAAAAACTTGGTTCATGTTTATGTGATTATGATAATGTAATTTAGAGTTTGATATAAGAACTTATGGATTGGTTTAGGCATTTGATACGGTTGATCAAACTCGGAGCATTTACGGATTGAACTTAGGGCAAGAGGTAAGACTTATGGAATTTCTTCTTCCTTTTCATATGCTTATGTGCTTCTCATGATTGATCATCTTATTGCGCTGAGCTCATTGTATTTTGTAGCGTATTCATGCTGGCTATCGTCGTATGAACTTGTTGCTATATTCATTGTTATCGTTTATATGAGCTCTCGCTTGAAATAATGATTCTATGACTTGTGAACCTCTTTCATGTCTTCTGTATACCTGGATTGAAATTGTACTTGGGACCATGGACTAAATGAGGATGATTTGTTGCTAAAACCAAAAGAAAATAAGGGAAATAGATGAAAACGTTGTGTTTTAACTCGATTTTGATTTTTCAAAAAATTTTCATTCGAACTCCAAAACTATGATTTAGAATATTTATGAACTTAAAAGAACCTTAAAAATGTGATTTTGGATCAAAAATTGAAAGAAAATAAAAAGGACGAAAAATAAAATTTTGGCTGAGGGCAGGCGCTTAAGCGCTCGGATTGAGGGCTCAGGCACCCAAAACCGGCGCCCCAGCGCCCGTCCAAAATCATGAAACATCATTTTTCCAGTGCGCTCGGCACTTAAGCCCCCAAACCGGCGTTCCAGCGCCCAAAAAATTTGAAAAAAAATTTCTTGTTTCATTTTCTGTCCAGAAGCTGAGCGCTCAAGCACCCATTTGGGTACTCAAGCGCTCAAATTCGAGTCAAATGTTACTGTTTGGGCACCCCAGTGCCCAAACATGAGCCCGTTTCAGAACATTTTTAATCCGTTTTCATGATCTTAAACATGTTTTCCACTTCTTTTCGATAACCCAAGACCATATCACATTCTAAATTAAAAATTTAGATTTTATACAATGAATCCTCAAGTCCATAAGTCCAAATTCCCGACTTGTTTCGAATGATAGGATTGACTGAAATACTGAACCGATTTATTACCACTCTTAGTCAATCAAATACTATGCCGTCATGACTTACTAATATACCATACCGATTTAACTGTTCCTGAACCTGACTGAATATTTACTATTGGGCCAGGGGTTTGACAGGGGTATCTGATACGGGCAATATCGGATTGACTATTAGAATCCCTGGAAATCCCCTACTGTTGGATACACTGGATGAGCCTTGGAGTTTAGGGTTCTGAAAGCCTATCTTAAAGCACGTGGATAGTCGACAGTGCTTTTACTGTACTGGCTCTTACAAGAGTATTGGAGGGATAAAGATGAATCTGTTTGAAAAATATGAGATGAAGCACCATTTCGCATCCGAACTGATATTTGTTGGCAATTGTTAAGAACACACAAACACACGCACAAACAAATATATATATATATATAAGTATTTATAAGTAGGGGTTTTAGAGCATGTTTGTTAATATACTAATTAAATTAACTTAATTTTTTATCAATCAAAAGAAATTTAACTTTATTTAAATGAAAATATCTATCAATCTTCACCAATTTGGGAGCATGTTCTGTGTATGCTCTTACTTAGTAGCCCTTCGCTTCTTCTTTTTAGTTTACTCAAATCGTCCCAAGATTATATGATAATTCACAAAATCGTCTCTTTCATATCAAATAGAATTAACATTGCATAGCAAAATTGTTGTTTTGTTGATGGCGGGAATCAAGTAGACCCGTGGAGCTTTTAGTCGTGAATTATATGTTTCATAATCTATAATTTACCAACCATTACATGGTTGTCGTCATCGTTGTCGTTATCATCATCATCATCATCTTCTTTTTCTTTTACAAACTATTACATTATCGTTGCATTTTTATATATCAAAATTCAAAAAACAAAAGGGGGCCTTTTAAAGTAATCACTTGCAAGTTTAAAATGTCAATAAATTCTTTTAATAATTTCACCAACACTGTTGCCATTTTTTTTTAGGGATAATTACATCTAGCTACACCAAGAGGTTTAGCATAATTATCAAAACATTTCTTTAAGTTTGGAAGATTACTATTGCACCATCTACCTTCCGGGATGGGATCCTTTATTCCAAAATGATGTTACATTCCTCATTCCATTTTTTAAATATGTGCCACGTGTAGTAAATATTTTCTTAAAAAAATATTGAGTAATAAATGCAATACACATGGCATGTATTTAAAGGCATGGAATAGGAGATGAAACACTATTTGGAATAGAGGATCCCTACCTTAGTTCCGTTAACGAAAAATTTAACGGAAGAGGTACGACATTATATGTAGCCCCCTAAGAAAGGGTTCAATTTTTAATATTTTACTCAATGTATTAAATTTTTAGTGGGTCCTGTAAATTGTAATATTACAAAATTTATTAAATTTTCTATCCGTTGAATTAACGGTAGAGGTTTAATAGTAATTATAAACTTCAAAAAATATTTGGTAATTATGCAAAACCTCGATGGATGTTGACATAATTATCCCTTATTCATTAATGTGTAAATTCTATTACCTTATTTACCAAAATTGTTAACGAACTTATATTTTAAAGTGAGATTTAGTGCTTTCAAAATTCAAAAAGTATGTTAATTATAGGACAAAAAAATTAATTATAAGATCTTATAAATCAAACAAAATACATTACTCCCACTTGAGAAACTTACACAAAACCAAACTTATTAGAGAAAGCAGTAGGAACCATCATTCCTTTTATTAAGAGAACGCAGACTCGCTCACAAAAACGTAAAACCACAAACTAAGAACACTTTCTTTTTTAAGACACAGTATGAAATATTCAGGCACAAACATGAGGATTAGCAGCAAGGTACGCATCACAAGCCTTGTAGGGCTCCACAGCCTCTTCTTTGCCTGCTTTAACTTCCTCCTCACTAGGTTCATAATTACCCTTGGTGTGGTACTCTTGCTTGAGCTTAATCAGAGATCCTCCATCTTCTGAGGGCTTGAATTTGGGCTCGTAACATATTTTCTCGTATTTATCGCCAAGTACATCTCCTTCGACCAAAGTGAACTTGCCTACGAAGTTATGAGCGTCGAGTTCATCAATTCTGTTTCTTTATGTACTTGCATGGGGCACCTACGAAACGAAATAGATCGAAGTCCGTCATGAGAAATAATTATTATATAGAAAAAGGGTTCTTGCATAAGTAGATTGTGTGCATTTTCGGATCCTGTAATTGATCACATCTATTGAGGCTGGGCTAATTATAAAAGCAGGATATATGGTTTCAACAATTACAATAATAGACCTTGTCGTTAAATGAATAGTGCTTTACTTGTAATGTTAAGAGTTAATATGTTAGAATGTTTAAGTGGCGGCTTTGTCTATATTTTGTCAGTTGAACTAACATCAGAGTTATTATAATTATTTTTCGAACCATGAGGTATGTTTCTATAATTAATGTTCCATTTATTTACAAGGAATAATTATTTCATCATGCCCGATATCTATACTAAATGTAGGTTTTTTTTTTTTTTTTGTCCACAATGCTAAATGAACAAAGATAACCTTATTATCAAAAAAAAAATAATGATAAAGTAGTTATAAAAAATAAAAACAAAATATTTTTCTTTAATTTTTTTTAATATTTATTTTTTATTTCATTCTTTTCGTCGATTATATTTTTCTTCTTTCCAACTTTAATGTCTTCAAAATTACATTTCGATTATATTATTCTACATAATAAAATCTAGTAATAATATTCAATAATTAAGACATATTTTTCATTGTTGAAAATAAATAAGAATCTTTAATTTTGACAATCGAAAAATTTAATCACACACATCGAGCGTGCCACAATTGCTAGTTTGGTCATAGATGACATCTTGGTCTATTCAAAGTCAGAAGAAGAGCATGAAGGACATTTGAGAATTGTTCTTCAAACAGTAAAAGAACATAAACTCTATGCCAAATTCAGTAAATGTGAATTTTGGTTGAAGAGAGTAACTTTTTTGGGTAACATAATATCTCGAAATGGGCTGAAAGTAGACCCAAAAAAGGTTGAGGCGGTTAATAATTGGAAAAGACCTGAGACCGTCACAGAGGTGAGAAGTTTTCTGGGGTTAGCTGGCTACTACCGAAAGTTTATTTAGAACTTCTCTAAGTTAGCTGGACCACTTACGAGACTGACCCAAAAAGATCGACGTTTCGATTAGGATCGGAAGTGTGAGGAGAGTTTCTTGGAGTTAAAGAAAAGATTAACAACAGCTCCAGTGCTCGCACTACCGGATGGGTCTGGAGAATTTACTGTTTATACGGACGCTTCGAAAGAAGGATTGGGATGTGTGCTTATGCAAAAGCGCAAAGTAATTGCATACGCATCATGAAAATTAAAGAATCATGAGTTAAACTACCCTACTCATGATTTAGAATTGGCAGCAGTTGTCTTTGCCTTAGCAACATGGCATCACTACTTGTACGGGGCTAAGATTGAAGTATTTTTTTATCACAAGACCCTAAGATATATATTCAGTCAGAAAAATTTAAATCTCAGGCAAAGGCGTTGGATGGAATTTCTAGAGGATTATGATTTCTCAATCACTTACCATTCAGGAAAAGTCAATGTAGTTGCGGATGCTCTGAGTCGGAAGGGAAAGATAGCATATTTAAGCATCTACCCGAAACTATTTAGTGAAATCACGAAAGCCCAAAGAGAAGATGCTTGGGTTCAAAAACTTAAAGATGATATGAAACCCGATTTTAGGATTGATACAGATGGATTATTACAATTTAGAAATCGGGTGTATATTCCTGCAGTAATGAGAGAAAGAGGGCTATCTGCAGCACATCAAGCTAAATTTTCAGTGCACCCTGGAGGAACGAAAATGTATAAGGATCTGAAACATAAATTCTGGTGGGAATGTATGAAGAAGGATGTGGCTGAATACATCCAAAAATGTCTGACCTGTCAATTGGTGAAAGCGGAG
>JACFYI010001436.1:2084471-2095437 GCA_014898755.1 Handroanthus guayacan | reverse complement strand
GCTCAGGATCGCCAGAAAAGCTATGCCGACAAGAGGAGAAAAGATTTGGAATTTGACGTAGGAGATAAAGTGTTTTTAAAAATTGCTCCACAGAAGGGAATTCGAAGAATTGGCAAGAGTGGAAAGCTAAATCCCAAATACACGGGACCCTTTGAGATTATCGAACGAATCGGCCCCGTAGCTTATTGACTGAATCTTCCACCAAATCTTACTGGAATTCACAATGTGTTCCATGTCTCCCAGCTGCGAAAATACTATCTCGATCCCTCGCACATCATTGAGCACTTTGACAATCCTCTTCAAAGTGACCTTACATATGTAGAACAACCCATTCGAATCTTAGATTTCCAAGTTCGCGAGCTTAGGAACTGTAGGATACCTCAAGTTAAGGTTCTTTGGATAAATAAGAAGGCAGAAGAAGCTACTTAGGAACGTGAGGATGAAATACGGGACAAGTATCCTCACCTATTCGAATAATGTATGAATTTGGAAACCAAATTCTCTTAAAGGGGAGAGTGTAACACCCCGAAAATTTTCCTAACTAATAATTAACTTTTCGTTTTTCAAACAATAAATCGATTTCGAAATCATGAAAATTGTTTTACCATCAAAATCATTTCTTTACATTCGAAAAAAATTTCTAACATTGGAAACGTCGTTTATGCATCGTTTTGGCCCAAACGAGCCCAATATCTTGGCCCAATTAAACCCAAATTGTAGCCCAACACTTTGAGGCCCAAATCAAATTTTTTTAAAAAAAAAAAAAAAATCAAGAAAATCAGAAAATTTCTGCAGAAATCGTAGCTAGGATTTGGGATGAGGATTTTGCTCAACCACTCCATGTACTAAATCACCTACTACAAACAACATGTGCTTAATTCTCTCCAATCCCCTTTTGACACATGACAACTCCTCCAAAACTTGTTTATTTGCTAACAAGTCCTCTTCTCCATCTATAAATAAGTTGGCTTTACAAGGAGAAGCTTGCTCGTACATTCTACAAGCTTGAAGAAAATCACTCTCCATTGCATATCATAGATATATATACACTCAAACAACTGTCTTGTCTCAAAGCTCTTCCATAAATATATATATATATCTATAGTTGTATTCTCACTACAAAAAACATATATTCAACTCTTCAAACTATCATTTTCTTTGCGAAAAGGGGAGAAATAGAAAAGGGGCACGCTCTTCAAGTGTTATTGGTAAGTTAGATGTTGTAAAATACTATGTATATGTAAGGTTAAATGGGAAGATTTATAACATCTCAAATAATCTTTATCTCATAGGTGATATAAGCTTGGGAATAACTAAGGATTTGGAACTCTAGCTTTAAGATTTGGAGTTTTGGACCAAAGTAAGTTTTATGGCTTTTCCTACCTCCTTGGTTGATTGTATTGCCCCCTTGGTTGATTATTATGTTTTCTTGTTTGACATGAAATGAGCTTACTTGTGATATTTTGCTCCATTGTAATCATAAGCTCATAAAATCTTTGTGAATGGGATTATGAAATCCTAAATTCCTTTGGAACCTTCACCATTGACCGTTGCAAGGATATGGACCGTGGACTAGGAGATTTTAACAAAACTTCGAGAAAATTAAATTTTTGAACATGTGACAATGCTTCTAATAAGATTTGTATATATGTAAATATATAAAGAAGACAGAAATAGGGAAAAATTAAAATTTTAAGGTCTGAAAACTTGAATTTCATAAGTTAAATTTTTCAAAAGAAACATTTGGAAAATCAAAATTTTTATAAAAAAAATAAATAAATAAATAAATAAATAAAATATATATATATTTTACTGCTCACGAGTTACTGTTCACGAGGTTACTGTTCACAGGTCAGAATATCACCCTTCATAAGACGTGCCCACGTCCTAAACCCCCATATATTCTGCCCTTATATTTCTTTAAAAGAAGTATTTTCATATTAGGGCGTGCCCATATCATAAACACCCACATATTCTGCCTATGTATTGCTTTAAAAGAAGAATTCTCACGATAAGGCGTGCCCACGCCCTAAGCCCTGACCTATTATGCCCTTGCTAAGGCGTGCGTATGCCCTAAACCCAAACTTATTCTACCTTATATTTTCTTTAAGTAAAAGAACCTCCTTGATAAAGCGCTCCCACACTCTATTCCCTAACTGTTATAAACACTAAATATTTTGATTTTTGACCTTGGTTTACTATTCTAAAACCATATACCACCTCTTTAAAACGTTTTATGACATTTAAACAAGTCTTCCTAAGTCCAGGTCCAATCCGAACTATTTGTTGAATTCGGTTGATATGTAAAGATGCAATCCGAATTGGATTTCTATATTTGAATGTCCTTACCCATTCTAAACCTATATGTATATGTGTTGGGTCTTGGGTAATTTTCAGGTAGATTTAGATTGGGCGGTAACGGATCGTCAATTTGAACTCCTGAGAATTCCTGTCCATTGGGTAATCCGGAGGAGTTCTGGAGTTAGGATTGCAAATGGCTATTCAGAGGCACGCGGTCGACCGTGCTTCAAAGTTCGTTTGTGCTACTCGAGTGGCCACTTGAATTAGCAAATTTGGAGGAATAAGGCATATGTATTTTATTGAAGTTATAAAGGTGACAGATCCACCAAACAATCGTTTCAGCCTCATATGCTTCTTGACATGAATGTGACATTAATTTGAGCTATTTGTTTCGTATGTTCACCTTGATTATTTTGCTTTGTTAAAAATCACATTCATGTTCCAATTTTTGCCACATTCATTATTGAATTCTTGCAATCATTGTTTTGCCATCCATTTCTTATACGCCATAAAACTTGCTAGGTCGGTGGATTCATGATTCCAAAATTTTGATGTAGGTGATTAACTTGAAAGATTGGGATTGAGAAGAGCTTAAGCTAGTGTTTTGGTATTTTGATTTGTGTAATAGATCATGTATAAGCCAAGTTGGAGTTATTATATGATATTTTGGTTATGATTAGTTGTATTTTGGAAACTCTATGATGTAAGCTTTGGAAATCTAGTTTGTAAATTATGGAATGTTTGGAATATTAAGTTACGAATGCATTTTAGATTTTCTGTTTTGGGATATTAGTTAGTTTTCGTTCGAGAGTAACGTCCCGGACCTAGGGCGGGCGCTCTAGTAATTTAGGACGTTACATTAACGGTAGAGGTTTAATAGTAATTATAAACTTCAACAAATATTTGGTAATTATGCAAAACCTCGATGGATGTTGACATAATTATCCCTCATTCATTAATGTGTAAATTCTATTACCTTATTTACCAAAATTGTTAACGAACTTATATTTTAAAGTGAGATTTAGTGCTTTCAAAATTCAAAAAGTATGTTAATTATAGGACAAAGAAATTAATTATAAGATCTTATAAATCAAACAAAATACATTACTCCCACATCAACTTACACAAAACCAAACTTATTATAGAAAACAATAGGAACCATCATTCCTTTTATTAAGAGAACACAGACTCGCTCACAAAAACGTAAAATCACAAACCAAGAACACTTCCTTTTTTAAGACACAGTATGAAATATTCAGGCACAAACATGAGGATTAGCAGCAAGGTACGCATCACAAGCCTTGTAGAGCTCCACAGCCTCTTCTTTGCCTGCTTTAACTTCCTCCTCACTAGGTTCATAATCACCCTTGGTGTGGTACTCTTGCTTGAGCTTAATCAGAGATCCTCCATCTTCTGTGGGCTCGAGTTTGACCTCGTAACATACTTTCTCGAACTTATCGCCAAGTACATCTCCTTCGACCAAGGTGAACTTGCCTACGTAGTTCTGAGTGTCGATTTCATCAATTCTGTTCTTTATGTACTTGTATGGGGCACCTACGAAACGAAATAGATCGAAGTCCGTCATTGTATAGAAAAAGGGTTCTTTCATAAGTAGATTGTGTGCATTTTCGGGTCTTGTAATTGATCACATCTATGCAGGTTTGGCTAATTATAAAAGCACCATACGTGGTTTCAACAATTACAATAATAGACCTTGTCGTTAATTGAATAGGGCTTTACTTGTAATATTAAGAGTTAATATGTTAAAATTTTTAAGAGGCGGCTTTGCCTATATTTTGTTAGTTGAACTAATATCTGATGTTATTATAATTTTTCGAACCATGTAGTATGTTTTTGTGACTAATGTTCCAAATCTCATGGATTTTTTGAGATGATTATTCCTTTATTTCATTTACAAGGAATAATACTTTATTACCCAAAGATTTGTTATAATTACCAAAACACTCCATGTAATTTGAATAATTATAATTACACCCATATATATTATAATTAGATCCTCACCCGCGGGAGAATTACAGTAGCATGCCGCACAAGGGAATGCTATTACATTTTCCCAGACTTCAATTACACTCTATTAGTTAAGTTTTTTGCCAATTGTACTAACAACAACGCACGTTTTACTAATCTTACAATCCATAAGTGATCTACATAATTAGACCAAACTGCAGGGGTATTAAGGTAATTGTCCAAAAATATTGTAATTGTTAATTAATTCTTGACTCACCCTCATGGAAGGTTGATTTCAAGACGCATCCAGGAGCAACGCCATGTCCTTCAACTGTCTCAACGCTTTTGATTTTTTCACTAGCTTTCGGGAGGACGTGGTGTGAGTCTGTGGTCAAAGCCTTGAACAATCTTTTTTGGGAAGCCTTCACTTTCAGTTCATGGAAGAAGCTCTTCACTCCCATTTTTTATTAATTAAGCTGATATGGGAAAGCTGAAAAGTTGCTGAGAAAAGAAGATGAGAGGGAAATAAGCTTTAGGTTGTGTAGAAATGAGAAGCTGCAGAGGATATTTATAGGCAGCGTTTGGTCTAGAGTCATTGTCAAATTCCATCGGCGGTGCTAAATTTTTCAAACTTTCGGCATTGTTGATTGCAGACTACTACCTTTTCTTTTCTGTGTGCTTTTCCTTTTTTTTTTTTTAACTAATTATTGTAGATTATTATTTACTTTATGTCATTCATGTCTTCTTTTTTTTTATTGTTTTTTTTCTTTTGGGACAATTATCTCACACCTTTTGCTATAAATTCAGTTAGTGAATAATTAATATTATACGTCTCTTGAAAATTCTAAAACATTACAAGTAGATTTCTTGAATAAAAAGTGCAATTGTAATTATACATTAGCTAATTGCATGTATATATAATTATTGTTAATTGAATCAACAGTAAATGATGTAATGATAATTATTCAAACTTGATGATTATTTTATAATTATGTCAAACCTCAGTAGTTTAGAGGGAATTATCCCTATTTTCTTTTTTCCCTAGACCATGGTTCTAGAAATTTGTTTTATATTTTAATCCGTGTAAATGACTAGTCAGCCCTCAAACTTAATTGTTGGACATAATTTTTTTTTTTTCAAAAATAATTTATAAACTCGATCCAAAATTAATTGTACGATAACACTATGCCCCAAATAGATTTCAAATCAAATATGTACATCGAGAACTAACATAAAAATCCAAATTTTCCTTTTTTTTTTTTTTTGGGAGATATGTAATATGATTGTCTTGGCAAGTAAGTACGAGTATACAACTATCAAGTGAATTTTGGAATAAAATATTTAGAAAATTACCATGAAACTTTCAAATAAATTATCAAATAAAATTTACAGCTTAAAAATTACATGTGTTTTCATGTGTCTTGGCAAATGGCATTTTCATCTAGTCAAGGGACAATGTAGGGAAGTGGGGTCAATTTACTCCACTGAAATTTCAAGAGTATCCTATCTCTATATAGTAATATTTAGAACTTATTGCACTTCAGCCCCACCCAAACCCCCCGGGGAAAATCTTAGAATGCGCACTTTTTTTCCCTAAAATATTTAATATACAATCGTCCCTCCCCCCACAGCCAAATTGGTGAATAGTATTGTATATTATTCCCCCAATTAGTGAATAGTATTGCACATTACCTCCAGTGGTGGGATAATGTGCAACACTATTCACCAATTTGGGGTGGGGGCATGATTGTATATTAAACATTCTAGGGGGAAAAGTGCATAATCTGAAATTTTTTTGCGGGTGAAACGCAATTTGTTCTATTTACAATAATGTCCACAACTTAATTATACACTGCATTCACTTTTTATAATACCCATCTTAATACATAAATAAATAAATAAAGCTTGTCAGAAAAAGTTAATTTGTATTTATGCCCCAGTAATTTCCTTTATACATTTATATTTATGCTTTTACAAATAATTCTTTTTGGCTTAATCCGTCCACGTTATCGTCGCATTTGTGCCTCCCCATTCAAGTAAATCTTTTGAACATATATATCGAAAAATGATGAGAATATCAGTTGATAAGTCACATAATAATCACATATCTAATTGTGTCGCTACATATTTTGGCATGAAAATATAGGTAGTGAAAGTGTTCAAGTGACTTTAGGTGGAGAGAATGAACTGTTTTTAAGTTTTTCTTAATAACTAATATGCTAAATAAATAAATTTTCTAGTGAAATGGCAGTTGTTCTTATAAATAATATAAGTTTATGCTTTAAATTTTATATCTAAAGTTTTATTTTTCTCGTTAATTTTTTAATCCAAACATCATATTAATGGAAAAAAAAAAAAAAAAATTGTTGGTGTTGTATTGGCACATCGGAGCTGTCAAGCTATCCCAGGCTGATGGTCCTTTTCTTCTCTTTCTTGGATAATATATCCCAAGATGATGGTCATTTTCTGTAACTAACGCACTACAGATTTTTCCCATCTGGGACTTAAATATGTTACAATAGACAGCTTATTAGATGTGACAGTCGATCATATTTTAGTATATTTTTTTATTTTATATATCAACTGTTGTCTGGTAATGTTTGTGCCGAACTGACGGCAGCCTTTTAATTTATTTGAATGAATTTAATAAATCAATATTATTCAAAAAAAAAAATTAAATGTAAATAACGGGATATTACGTCACCATGGTTCTAGGTTCTAGTTAATTAATTACAAAAATACCTAATATAGTTTAAAACATAGTAAGAACGCCCTTATTGTTATTTCAACTAACAAAAAATTTAATAAAATATGTATAACATTACAATTAGATCATTTTAAAATTTAAATATGTTAAGATAAATAGAGGGTCTACTTGAAATATTTCAATTAATATATATATATATATATGTTAGATTTTTATAGTGGATCTAATTGTTATGTTATACCAACTCCATTAAGTTTTTCATCAAATGAATTAGTGAAAATTAATGTTACTATAATTTTTCAAGTCACACGTGACACGAGATATTCTTATATAAAATTACATGAATAAATTCTTGAAATAAGTGTCGTCATATTTTGGATAAAGTGGTGTTGCCTCCTCCTTTCCGTGTGAGAGATGCAAGTCCAAATTCTACCATTAGCGTGTAAATTTCTATTTATTATATTATAACATTTGTCTATTAAAGTAATAATTAAATGTAATTCCTATCTCACTAAAAAAATTATTGAAATAAGCCGCCGTGGACCCCTTGTGGAAATTCAGTGTGATGATGATCTGCTCTTGTTGATGAGTCCAAAATTACCTAAAAGATAAAAGACCAAGTGCTATTCAAACCTTACTTTTCTTTGCCTTTCTCTATTTACATTAATGATATCTTGAAATACCTGCAATTCATGCGTTCACATATGACATATTCTTCTAGTCATCAAAAGGGGGTAAAAAAAAGGACAAAAAAGGAAAAAAGAAAAAATGTCTTGGAAAAAGACAATTGGATGAGGCCATCTAGAAAAATCTGGAATTTAGACGAGACCTAGAAAACTATGAAACCATCATGTTCAGGCAAATGCAAAGATGGACCCGTTTGATTCTACCAAATATGAATAGTCAAAAATTGTCCCAATAAAGATTATAAAAGTAGAATTTTTTTATTTTTATTTTTATTTTTTAAGTTTTCCTTGCTTGATATCCTTATAATTAACGGCGATGAAAATGGACATTTAAAAATATGTTTAGCAAGTTCGTTTTTGAATTTAACTGCGATCCCAGTTTCCCTTTCAATTTTATGTTGTATTTTTGTTTTTTTCCCTTCAATTTATGTTTTATATGCATTATTTTTAAATCTCCAATTGAATGATATGAAGTGAAATAAGGAGAGAGAGACACATTAATTATGTGAGTATGGTTAATTGAGAGAATAGTCTTCTGCAAGTGCTCTTGTGTAAGTTTTAATTGTTAAAATATTCAGTGCCATAGGCCTCATGAAATTTTTAATTAACACGAAAGATCCTTCATCTCAGTAATTCTTCTCACACGCTTGAAATGAGACGTGACTATCTTTTTAGTGGCAAATTGTCCGTTTCACCCCTAAGTATAAATATGAGTACTTCCTTGTTATGTAAAGTCGGCAAAAAAAGGCTACTATTGTGTAAATTGGCAACAAGATTGTTAATTAAGGTAAAAGTGACAATATCACTGCCAAAAAACGAGGCATCCATTATTAAAAAAATTACTAGAAAATTAATTTTGTAACTAAGGCTAGAGATTAACTGCAGACTATTTGTAGTAAATGTTAATTTTTATTATTAGTTGCGGTTAATTTATAGCTAAAGTTAGCTACAAGAGTATTCGCTGTGGATTTAACTGCAAGCTAACCTTAGTAGAATCCATAACAGATACTCTTGTAGTTAAGTTTACAAAATTAATCGTATCTAATAATAAAAATTGACATTTGTTATAGATATCTTATAATTAATTTGTAGCCCTGGCTACAAAATTAATTTTGCAACAATGTATTTCATAGCAAATGCCTATTTTTATTTATTTATTTATTTATTTATTATTATTATTATTACTTTTTTGTGTATGGAGAAGTATAGATATTAATTTTGACGTATAATTATTGATGCTAATTAAAAAGATAAAGTTATTTTTGCCAATTAAGTATAACATAGAGTATCAGAAGCGAAGAGATCAAGAAAGAAACATGCAATCAATTTTATTTACACGAGGGTATTGTCATCGTTATATAGGATTGGTAAGTTAAAAATGAAAATATGATATTGATAAGGATACTAATCTTTATATAGAATTATTGTGATGTGAAAACTCGGAAAAGATGTAACCCTAATCCCTATCCATAAATCTAAAATATTGGTTCTAATATTGGAAATTTGTCGGGGCATGGGGCAGGTCTTGTAACATCATCAAATTAAAATTGGCTGCTGCAATGTCAAGGGGCAGCTAGGATTGAAAATAATGCAAGCTTTATTTTGTCATCATGACTTTATTAATTACAGCCTTTGTTAATTCGTTGATCGATCAAATCTTTATTAAACTTGTTATAGAAAATTTACATCCACCGATTTGATATATCATCACACCAGGAATAGAACTTACTTTTATAGTCCCACCATTATTGCTTTTCAAAGTGCTGATTTAAAAAATTAAACTGAAAACATGAGACGTGCACGATTCACTACAAGAAACACTACGTCCGTAGGTAGCAGTTGAGATTTATATTGCGTATGCTCTAGATGCACATAAAATTAATAAATATTTTATTGGTATGTGATGATTTCTTTTTTTATTTAAATGTATTTACCCTATACGTAAAAATAGATGAATAAGGTTGAAGAAAGAGAAGATATTATAGTATAAATTGGAAACAAGGCAAAACAATTGAATTTTGCGAACAACCGAAAAAAAAAATAATAGTAATAAAATAATAAAATTAACAGATATTGTATTGTATCTTAATCCTAGATCAAGGGTGGGTTTGAGATCTCGAGAGTACTCAGATTAGTTTAGAAGCGATTCGCTAAAAAAAAAAAAAGAGAGAAAGAAAAGGGAAATATATATTCGAAGACATAGCGTCAACATCCGTACTTTTTATAATTAACTAGTATAGAATTTCCAAAATACCCTGATGCTACCCAAGAAAAATGAAATCAGTACAGTTCATTTGATGGAAAAATCAAAATCGTCATCAATGATGTTGTAAGTACTTTTGTTTTGTTAAAATAGTAATTTCCATAAATTTGATCGTGACAAGAGACATTTGTCTCAAAAGAATAGTATAATCTATATATATATATAAAATGTGAGAGACAAATACAGTTATTTTTTATAATATGTTATTGTGGATTCTTTCTAAAATGTTCTTAATCTTAACTTGCTCTAATAACCACATATAACCTAATTTTTTCTTAGTATTAAATTATATATATTACATTAAAGATATTAATCATACTATATATTATTATAAATATACAATATACATTATATCTTAGTATATACATATAATCTTTTATTTATTTTATATATTTACATGGAGCATGCAATAGATACTAGTGATAATTAAACGAATAGTAACTACTCAACGACATACATAACAATTGTTAAACGATATTGTAACGCCCCGGGATTTCGGAATAACGAACGGACGTACAAGCACTAAATCCCGAAACGCTACTCGCGGAACGAACTAACTAAAACCTTAAAATAGGGATCCAACATCTCATTCATAACGTAAAATCCAACAGTAGCAACTAACTAAAACGTAAACATAAAAATTTCATTAGATTCAAACTAAATACATCAAAATCTTACTGTCATTACAACCCAATTGGTCAACCAACTAACGTAACATTGTTCAAAATACAACCATCCGTACCATAGTGCACGGTTCATCTTACAAATAGAACTAAATGTACAAATTCCAAAAGATGGGATGTCTGAAATCATCCGGGCTTACTTACTCCAGCTATGTACCTACATATTTATATCATGGAGTCATGAGTCCACTGACCTAGCGAGTTTTGTGGCATATGATAGGAATGATGGCAATGAGAATAAGTCCAATTCAAAGAGCTAAATGAAATCATGCCGTGAATGTGATAGGCCACGAAATGGGACGAGCAGAATATCATATCAAAATAGAAGCTTCAAAATTTCTATCACATTCACGTTATC
>JACFYI010001436.1:2052029-2068766 GCA_014898755.1 Handroanthus guayacan | reverse complement strand
ACACTTACCTCTAATCAAAATTCCTGGTTCCGTTCTTATTGGCAGAACTTGAAAAAAAATAAAACAAAGTCCAAGTAGAATCTAATCTAGGTTGAAAGAATTTAAAACTTGATTGGCTTCAGTTGGCTACTTAATTGAATTTGATAAAGATTGTAATCGGCCTCAGCTGATCATGGTAGTAAGATTATTCAAACTAGGCTTCTCAATTCAGACATTCGGATGCGAATATTAGTATATCTGTATTTGCATTCGATTATCATACAAGTGCGGATATTCGGATTCGAATTTTATCGAATGCTAAAAATGAATAGTCGTATCCACATCTGTTGGATATCGGTCGGATATTCGAATATCCGGTATCTGCTTGAATAATTAGGATACAAATGTAATATCGAGATATTATTATATCCATTATCCGCAATCTTAATCCAGTTTCCGAATTTGTTACTTCATATATTTGAATTTATTATATTAATGCCCAAAAATTAAAATTCATGAGTAAAATCATTTCAAATATTCCAACATAGCCTAGAGTTTTAATATATCGCATATAATTTTTAATTTTTTTTTATATCTAATTTAATACCTATACATTATATTATTTATATAAATAATTATATCTAAAATTCTATGCAAATGCGGATAATTTAGGAATGCAGATATGACTATATCCATATCCGGAATTTTAGGCCATGGATATGAATACAGATACGGATATATTCGAATATTTTCGGATACGAATAATATCCACTAATTTTGAATATGAATGCGAATGGTCGAATGGACCTTCGAATAATTTTGACAGGCCTAATTCAAACAAATTTGAAAACAATGATAGAGGACTCGGTCAGGAATGCTAGTTTTCTCTCCTTATTTCTTTTTATTTACAAATTTAGATTTTTTTTCCTAATAAATAAGACATCGAGCATAAAAAATTAACTAACACTAAACATCTGATGACAACCACTAATCTCCCTACTAAAATACTAGGCATCTGCTATGAATAAATAGCTACGAAATTAATTTCGAGGATAGAGCTACAAATATAGCCGCAAAATTTTCTGTAGCAAATGTAATTTTTTAAAATAACAAAATTTTAAGCTATCAATTCGTAATCATATTTCGAAAATATATCTCCGCCACAAGTTGCAGAGTCAAATACGACAATTTTGTAGCTAGCTAAAGTTACAAATTTGTAGCATTAGCGACAGACTTATCAAGTTTTTTATAGATTCTCTCCCTACCCTTCCGTATTTTTGTTCCTACGTCAAGTTTTCATGGAAGATATTTGTTCAGTTGTTGCGATAGTGTTTTACTTATATTTCAGTTTACTATTTGCCAATTAGATCTCTAATCTTACCCAATTATAAAGATTAACTGAAGTTATTAAAATAATTTTAGTATTTTAGAGACCAAAAAAAATCAATTTAATTAGAATTTATCTAGAATATATGCCCTAAAGTCCAATGTGTATGCTTTGAAAATTCGAACTTTGCATCATAAAATTCTACAAAATGAAGTACACTTTCACCTATAAATTCCACTGCAACTTCATGGTTTCAGCACATCAACGAACCAAAAAAAAAAAAAAAAAAAAAAAACAATCTCATTAAATCATCCTAAGTTTTCACTCTTTTAAAAACAAAAGACAAAAATGGCTGTTAAAAAATTCACCCAAGAAATCAAAGTGAAGGTCTCGTCTAAGAGGCTGTTCAAGGCCTTTGGTACTGATTCCTACACCGTCTTACCAAAAATATTGCCAAACTTCGTCAAGAGCGTCGATATTCTCCATGGAGATGGCGGGGCTGGAACCATCAGGCAAACAAATTTTGCCGACGGTTAGTATCTTGTTAATATATATATATATATGTGGGTGTGTGTTAGGTTGTCAATGTGTCGGATTCTGATTCTAGTGATAGTCAAATCAGTGTCATTCAAATCAGAATTCGATTTTTATACAATATCTTGTATCACTACCACAAAAAAAAAAAAAAAAAAAAAGGAATGAGAGTGACAAAAACTTATGTTAAATAATTTTAAATAATTTAAAAAGAATCAAATTCAATTAAATAATTTTCTTTTCTTTTCTTTTTCTTTTGGGTTGCATGTTATATATAATATGCACAGGTTTTTGAGTTTTGAGTACACTAGCACTAAAAGGCAAAAGTTTGGGTTATATGTTCTTTTTTTTTTTTTTTTGAGAAAAGATTAATATATTCAATTCTTATATCAATATATCACTTCAATTACATGCGACATCAATAATTAACAAAAAAAATCCCTAACAAGGTTACTACATAATAGAAAATCAAGGTTACTGAGTAATAGAAACTCAAGGCTATCATTCAATAGAATAAAGGCCTACACGCGCTCAGTGGAAATCGAATTCATAACCTTATGGTTATGAAACCTTCTAACTATAAATTTTTATTTCACATTATATATATATTTATAGACAATAAATAAATTATTTACATCATTACATCAGATCTTCTTTCTGGACAAATTCATGTAAAAGCAAGGTCCATATCAATGACAAACTATGAATATCGGGCCATTATAAATAAGATATTGAATCTTAATTATTTAAAAGTTTTCATATACTATGATTTATATAAGATAATTATGAATTTAATACAAAAAGATTTGGATGAAGATATTTAATGACTCAAATAACCTAATTCATTCATTTTGGATTGCAAATGCTTATAATCTATTTTGATCCATCAAATACTAAATAGATAAAAAATCCTACAATCCAAATCAGATTTAGACTGCCCGATCAAAAATCCTAAAATTCAAACTAGATTCAGACCAAGTTCATATCAGAATCCAACCCGTCAACAACATACTTTACTCTTTGCCACTTTTACATAAATATCTTTTACATTCTTAAGTGATTTGGTATATATTCATGATTAGGGTTTCTAACAAGTTTTTCTTATATATACACGCACGACAGGTGCACCGCACACTTACTTGAAACACAAGATTGAACACCTTGATGCTGAGAAACATGTGGCCAAGTACTCTTTGATCGAAGGAGCTGTGCTTGGAGACAAGATCGAAAAAATTTATTACGACCAAAAATATGAAGATACAAGCGACGGAGGATGCATTGTTAAGATTGCGGGTGAATATCACACAAAGGGTAATTTTCAAGTCCCAGAGGAAGACATTAAGGCCCACAAAGATGAAGCTCTCCAAACTATCAAACGTGTCGAGGAAATCCTTTTGGCCCATCCTGATATTTGTGCCTAATTATACAGTATTTGTGTAAGACAATGTCCCATGCATGGACAAGCCATGTTTTCCTTCTCATTTTCGTGAAATAAGTCCTGCAGAAGAACGCATTTGGGCCTTAGTTTTCCAGAGTTTGTGTGTTTAATTATGTTACTAAATAAATGTGTGTCTTGTTAATTAATGTGTTATCCTTTGTTATAGCGTTTGTCTACGAAGTTTTTGTTTTATCAATATATGTAGTGTTTGGTTTAATTTTGTTGCTAACTTCGGATGAGTTTGGATCATCTATTCTGTTTGATGATTGTAAAATTATGTTTTCTCTATTTTTTAAGTTTTAGTGTCTAATAATCAGAACCTATTTAATATTGATTGAGACTTAAAATTTGGGATATATACAAGTAGTTTTCGGTTGGGATTGTTTAAAAAAGGTCACGTAGTAAAAGTTTAATAACAGCTACTCCATGCTCTATTTTGAAAAAAGTATCATCATAATCTTACTTGGAGTAGAGATATTTGATAACATTAATTAAGTCCTATCTCAATACTAGAAAAACAAAAATTTCCGATAGAAAGCATTTGTCTGAGATTTCGGATGAGATTTCCGACGGATGTACTTTAATTTGAAAGATCAAATTTTCGATGGATAAATTGATTCGGAAACTAATTTTCTACAATTTTTTTATTCATTTGATTTTTCCGATGGTTATTATTATGTTTTAAATTAGTTTTCCAATGGCCTTCTCCATCAAAAATCTAAAATTATTGTAACAACCAGAAAATTCCCATAATCCTGCTTAAATTATTTCTTTTTCAATCCGAAATTTTTCCTATTATTAGGAATAATTTTCTCAACAAAAAATTTTCATTTCTAAAATTTTTTTTTCAACTCAAATTTATTTAAAACACCCTATTAATTTCAAAAATTTTATTTTGGCCCAAAATTTTTCATAATTATATTTTCAAACCTTATTTTCAAATTCAAAACCCTAATGCCGTTTTAACAAATTTTAATTGCTATTGTCCAATAATTTTTAAACGGCGAAAATATTACGATTTAGTAATCGAAAATTTTATTTCAATCAAATTCTGCCCAAAAATATTATTTTAAACCCAACTAAATAAATAGTTGGTCCAAGAATTAAGCCCAAATTTTTAAATCCAATTTTTAAAGCCCAAACCCATTTTAACTAAATGAAAAGAAACAAAAAATAAAATAAATGAATAAAAAAACACACAAGCTCCGCCACACACACTCACACACACTAAAGGTGAAGACAAATATCCAACTTAGAGATAATCACTATGTGTTGTAAATCAAGAGATAAATCACATCATTATCCTAGTCACCCCAACCAAATTATTTCTAGTTTTTAAAAATTTACCACCATACCATTTTCTTCTTCAAATTAGCAGGGGTTTCTGTTGGGAGCAAAATAGAACAACTTTTCTTCTTTATTTTCTACACTTGGCCGAGAGCTTCAATGAGAAAACGAAAAAAATTTTCTTGCTCATTTTCATCCATCTTTTCTTAAAAACAAAGCATAGGAGAAAGAAGGGTGTTAATCGGTAAGTTTTCAAGTTTAGTCAAGTTTATGCTTAGGGTTTGTAAACTATGATATTAAAAACATGGTATACGTAACAATTTATCTTGGTTATTATAGGAATTGCTTGAAAGATTAAAGTTTAATAACCAACATCTTGAGGAGATTTCTATAGAGGTAAAGAGCATGACTATATTTCTCTTCATTCTAGCCACCTTATGTCCATGGTCTCTTGGAAATATGAGCTTGTTCCCTTGCTTTGTGGTTTTGTTCATTGATTTGTTGCTTTGATGAATATCATGGTATTGATTGTTGATTGAGCTTTTTTGTTATGATGGATCATGAATATGTTAATTTTTAGTAGATATAAGAGGATTATTGAATCATCAAAGTTAGGATTTGTAACTTTTTTATTTTATAAAGTCGGTTGGTTTTGGAAATAAACTTGTTTATAAACTTGGTTGGTTTTGAAAATGAACTTGTTAGTTCCTCGGGTAGCCACTATCCCTACATCAACTTTCAATTTCTAAGTTTGAAAACTTAACTTTCTCTTGTCCAAATGACTCATATGATATATCGTTGAAAACCTCTTCAAGTGTAGATACTTTTAGAATAAAAAATCACTCAAAAGTAAGAAGAAAAATGAACAAAAAAGCCTTTATAAAGCAACTTGCCACTACTGCTGGAAACAGGGGAAACCCTCTGTAATACCTTCCACTTTCCAAGCTTAAACCCTAACTTTCCTTATTCCGAATGTCCGATAAAATATACTGTTGGAAACCCTATTAAGTGTTAGAATCTAAAATCATCCAAAATTATGGAGAAATATAACCAAAAACAACCTTAGAAGACAACTTGCCAAATTACCGGGAAACAGGGGTACTAGCAAGGATGAATCCTGCAATACCTCTCATTTTCCAAACTTTAAAACCAAACTTCACCTTATCAAATCGACCCACATAATATACCGTTAAAAATTTTATCGAGTACTGTAGAGGATGTTGGAATTAAGAATCATGAAAAACTATGGAAAAACATGTGCAAAAATGCCCTGAGAATCCAACATGCCAAACTGCCGAGGAATGGCGGCAGAAATAGGGGTGAGTTTTAAATGGGTATAAATGAAAATCCATCCATTGGATCGTCGATAGGAAACCACTGTTAGAAATAACATTGAGTTTAGATATTTATGGAACTAAAAGACAAATTTTAACTCATTGGGATGTTTTGTTAAAATTGTCGGGAAATTGATTGCCGTAGAGGGGTATATGGAACTTAGGCTAATTTAACATTGTTTTTATCAATATAACTTCTTTGAAAATCAAATCCCATATCTTTTAAAGATACTTTTATGATCCGAATGAAGGTCTTATTTCCGAGATTGGAATGCGAAAATTTGTAACCAAGTACCCGTTTGTAACCATATAATAATCATAAGAAATCCAATCATGTTTTTTTTACTGTCAACCTAAATGCATGAATATTGGGTCCTGGGAACTTCAAGAGGAAAGATTGGAGCGATAATGATCCTCGATTTCAACCTTGGAGCTTTCCTAATATAGGGTAATTTCAAGGAACCTAGAGGTAGGTTTCCGAGGCATAACTCTAAGGCTAGTGGTCGACTGTGCTGCCGTGACTATGCCTAATAATATCCTCTTGAGTAACTACTCAGAGGTGGTTTTAATATCCTCATATGTGACGACTCAGGGATGGTTAGGAGGAATAAAGAAAAAAGTTGATTTTGAATATATAAGGATGATAGACTTACCAAAATCAAGTTTAGCCGATTTAATTAAGCATTCATGTTTAATTTCAATTTTGAGTGATGACTTGTTGATTATGAAATGTTCATATTGCCATGAATGCCAAAAGTGATTCTTGAAAATCAGTTATATTCCAAGACATGTTATTCTTTGTTCCCTAGTTTATTCCTTTCAATCATAGTCATAATTTTTACAAAGTTTGTGGACTCATTCCTTATCTTGCTTATATATGGGAAATTGATATTCTGAACTTCTGGTGGAGCTGGCTAGTTAGTGTGGGATGTTTTGCATTGCTAAATGTTTTTAGCATTGTAAATTAGGAGAACTTTAAACATGTAATTGAAATATGTATTATTCTTAGCTTGTAGAATAATCAAATGGACCCTAACGTAAAATATGGATTTTTTTTCAAGATGTTGGGTAGAATGTTTTATGTAGTAATGATGTATAAATTCAAGTTAAGTTGAGTTACGATTATGTTGATTCATTGTGTTCCTATTGATTTTGGGGTTTAGTTAATTTATTTGTCTATGTATGTCACTACAAAAAAATATAGCATGAGCGACAAAAAATTAAGTAACAAAATAAAAAATTGTCACTAATTTTATAGAAAAAGTGACAAAAAATTATATTTTGCCACAAAAAATGATTTTAACAAGCTGAATAGTGACAATAATGTATTTATATTGTCACTATTGATAATTAGTGACACATATAGAGTGACTATCTAGTGACAATGAAAATTTTGTTACCAAATTGTAGTGACAATTTTTATTGTCACTAGATTGTCACTATAAATGTAACACCCGAGATTTTCTTGATAAAAATTTACAAAACGATTTTTATAAAACGTGCAACGATTTAATTTCAACATCACATATCACGTCCCAAACATTTTTCTCTATTGAGCCTCGATTCCTATCCCAATTCCAGCCCAAATGATGGCCCAAACACCTCCAAATTTTCAGCCATATGTACATATATACATACATTAGAGACTCTCAAAAGAGTTAAGTATATACACATAGATACATACACTCTTGCACCCATTCCATCAAATTTCAAATTTTGAGATAGTGTAAAGCATGGTAGACCATGCTCATTTGGTGAGAAAGTCATCTCATTTGGTGAGAAACCCATGCCCAAAAATGGCCAAGCCAACCACTCAACCAATTCCTCCCTCTATAAATAAAGCTTGAAGCTTTGAAGCCACACTTTGAAATCCACAAAATCTGAAAATTCACTCCCTTCTCTTCCTCACTCTCTCGGCAAAGACACATACACACTAGCACAACTTGCACATCTAAATCAAGTTCCAAAGGAGATTAAAGGAAATCTTGGTAGTGCAACCTCTTCCATTGGGTAAGTAGTCTTGATCAAGTTTATATTACGTTGGTAATGAGATATTAGAGCTTAACACATGTATGCACGGTGTGATTTAGACATTTGACACGTTGGATAAACTCAACCCGGAGTTTCATTTTAATCCCACTTAGGACTAAGGTAAGACTTATGGAACCTCGTTTCTCCCATTGGCATGCTTATATGTTCCACCATGTCTTGAAAATATGCTATGTTGAGCTATCTTGTTTCAAGCATGTTGTTCGTTATTGATTGATTCTTGTTGCCATAATTACCGTTGATATTAGCTTGAGCAATATATTGCAAATTTTGATCCGTTGTCTTGTGAATACTCTTGATATCCATGCTATATTCGTATTGAAAATGTGAATGGGACTACGGACAAAAACGAGGATGATTTCGTGTTAAAATTAAAAGAAACGAGGAAAAATAGATTTAAACGTTACGTTTGAACTTAGTTTTATTTCATTAAAATTCTCCGATCGAACCTCAAAATGATGATTTAGGATTTAATATAGACTTAAAAGAAACCCCAAAATGTGTTTTTGAACTAAAAATTGAAAGAAAACGAAATAACGAATAAACTTGAAAATGGATTTTAGCGACTTTCCTTAATTTTTAAAAATATTTAGGCTTAGAATTTCACACAACATACTTTACAAAAGTTATAGGAAAAAATGTGAAAAATTCCCAGAAAATTTAAAATATAAAAAAAAATTTCCGGCCGAGCGCCCGGGCCACTGTCCTGAGCTCATATTTGGGCGCCCCAGTGCCCGGAGTCCAGAGAGTGAGCGCCCAGCGCCCGTTTGAGCGCTCGAGCGCCTACTTTCGGGTCCAAGACTTACTGTTTGGGGGTTCCAACGCCCAAACACGCGCTCAGGCGCCCGTTTTGGAAATGTTTGACCCGTTTTTGTGTTTTCAAATGTGTTCCCGACCTCGTTTCGATAACCAAAATTTCATATTACGTTTTTTAAACTAAAATCTTGATTTTTCTTCACACAATGAATCCTCAAATCCGCCAGTCCAAAACTCCCGACTCGCTTCGAATGATAGAATTGACTTAGATATTGAACCAAATGATTTCCATTCTTGGTCAATCCAACACCGTGCCAATTTGGCTTACTGAATGACCGTACTGATTTGACCGAACCTAAACTGAATTACAGCGTTCTTAGTCCAATTCTGATTTATTTGTCCTCTACCGTCTATACTTCCAAATTTGAATTATTCGATTGAATCGATCTATTGTTTAAATCCATGCCCGTGGTGGCTTTATGTTTTGATATATTCAAACATATTCTAATTCGTTCAAAGACGTTTGTTTCCAAATTCATGCCATGATATGGCTCAATGCTATGAGAACGATCCTATTGTTTTGAACCTAAATGAATGAATGAATGTAGGGCCCTGGGAATTTTTGGGTGGTATCTGTTTGAGCGATATCGGATCGTCAAACTGGACCCTTGAGAATTCCCGAATGGTGGGTAGCTCGGACGAATCCTGGAGGTAGGATTCCGAAGAGTTACTCTAAAGCACGTGGAGTCGACTGTGCTTTAAATGAACGAATGCCACTCCTTGAGGGAGTATTGGAGGGATAAGGTTGAATTTGTTTTGAATATATAAGGGTGATAGATCCACCAAATCGTTTGATTCAGCCTTATTCGACTCGAATGTGATTAACGTTTAATGTTAATGATTCGAATGAAATGATTGCACCGAAATATTTATTGAATCACATTCCTGTCTTATACTGTTCCACTCCCATTGTACTCTCTATTCCTATTCTTCTGCCATGAGTTTTACTGGGTCAGTGGACTCATGATTCCATACAAAAATGTAGGTTTCTAAGTCAGACTCGATTGACTGAAGCTATGTACAGATCGCGGGACTCTTTTGAGATCGTGTACCTATTAGGCCAGTTTTGAAATGATTGTACAGACTAAATTGATAGAATTTTTATAGGCCTATTTTGTATAGACTGAACGAATCGTAAATTGTACTTGGAATTTTGGCATGTAAGAATGATATTTTGGTATTATGGAATGAAATGCGTATGTTTTAGCTTCTAGTTTTTGCATTTTACCGATTTAGTCTTACTGATCGATTGTGAGTGACGACCCGGGTCACAAGGCGGTACGCCGAGTGACGCGGGGCGTTACAATAAATATGTCATTAATTGTCTATAGTGACAATTTACAATGCTACTTTTTGTCACTAATGAACTTTATAGTGACAATACAAAAGTTATTGTCATCTAAAATATATAATTAGTGATAAGATGCAAGTTATTGTCACCAAATACATATTATTAGTGACTATATTTATATTGTCATACAATTTTTTGTCACTTTTGTTCTATTTTTTTGTAGTGTGTGAGTAGTGTTTTGGACCTAGATGTGAATGCTCTAGGATTTGGGTAGTTACAATTATACTTTTTTTAAATTTTCCTATAAAATTTCCTATTGATGGGGCATCCTTCGAAACCTCCCTCCCCAAATTTTATTATTTAATTTATTTTATTTTAGTTTCTTTTTTTTTAACTTAAGGTAAAGGATTTCCGATGGATATGGTGTCTGCCATAATTTTTTTATTTTTTTAAATTTCGGGATAAGTTTTCCAATGGATAAAGTCGTTGAGAAAGGGGAAAATTTTTCGACGAACGCTGGTGACATCAGATTTTTTTAATTTTTTTCATTGAAAAATCAGTTGGAAATCTACACCTTAAGTGTAGTCCAATCTTCTTCTTCTTCTCATTTTCTTCCTCCCATTCCCCCCTCCCCTCCCAATTCCCCCTATCCTTTTCTCTCATTCACTACAAAAAATAGAACGAAAGTGACAAAAAAATTGTATGGCAATATAAATATTGTCACTAATAATATGTATTAAGTGACAATAACTTTCATCTTGTCACTAATTATATATTTTAGATGACAATAACTTTTGTACTGTCACTATAGAGCTCATTAGTAACAAAAAGTAATATTATAAATTGTCACTATAGACAATTAGTTATACATTTATAGTGACAATAAAAATTGCCACTACAATTTGGTGACAAGATTTTTATTATTATTAGGTAGTCATTATATATGTGTCACTAATTGTCAATGGTGACAATATAATACTACAAAAAAATCTATTTTGAGTGACAAAAAAATGTGTGATAATATAAAAATTGTCATTAATTATAGGTTTTAAGTGACAATAACTTTAATTGTGTCACTAATTATATGAGTTTGGTGACAATATTTTAAATATTGTCACTATATAGCTTATTAGTGAGATGGTGTTTTAAATTGTCACTATAGACAATTAATAACACATGTATAGTGACAATCTAGTGACAAAAAAAATTGTCACTATAATTTAGTGACAAGATTTTCATTGTCACTAGGTAGTCACTATATATATGTCACTAATTGTCTATGGTGACAATATAAATATAATGTTGTCACTATTAAGTTTGTTAAAAATCTTTTTTGTGATAAAATGTGATTTTTTATCACTATTTATATAGAATTAGTGATAATTTTTATATTGCCACTCAATTTTTTGTCACTTTTGTTATTTTTTTTTGTAGTGTAAACACATTATTGTCATAATTTAGTTTGTTAAAATCATTTTTTGTGACAACATAATTCTTTGCCACTTTTTCTATAAAATTAGTGACAATTTTTACATTGTTACTCAATTTTTTATCACTCATGCTATATTTTTTTGTAGTGATTTTCTTCTTCCCAACTTCTCCCCTTTTCTTCCATTTTTTTTCTGCCCTCCAACTTTCCCCCTTTTCTTCCCACCCTCCTCCTCCTCCACTCCAATACCGTGACCTCTTTTTTCATATTTTCTCTCAATTTTTTGAAAATTTGATGCAATTCCTATTTGTTGGTTTTATTTCCATGGTTTTTTGTTATACATTCTTGAGGTTTTGATGAATATTTATATTAGTTCTTTAATTTTAGTCTTACTTTCCTTTCTTTTCTTTTCCTTTTCTGTAAATATAGATTAATATATTTAGGTATTTAGTTATAAACAATATTAAGGTAAAAATGTTGCTTTAGTGAGCATTGTAGATGATTAGTTCCTCTTCTCAAACGGTATTAGCAAATCACAAATGGGGAGGGATGTTGCCGGCTTACGTATTGACAAGAAGTCCAATCTGGTCACTGACAATTAAAAAAAAAATTCTGAATTTCTGAAAATTAAAAATAAAAATCCGCCGAAGCTTTGTTAATCCGCCGATCAATTTCTAGAGATATCCTTGTAGTGTTTCGTCAGTTGTCCACTGCAGATGATAATTGATCATGATGTGGTCAGACATAAAAATGATTCATGAAGTAATCACTTCGATTCATCGAAGTGCTGATTGTAACTAATTCTTAAAAACACTTGTCTAACTTTAAGTTGCTAAAAGCTTTTTTGTATTTAGTTTTTGGAGACTATTTATTTTGGAAGTTCTCTAAAAATAATTAACAATAATTTATAATTTAATAAGTAGTGTTGCTGGAACTATTATGAAGTATTGTAAGATATTTCTAATAAAAATTACATAACAAAATGGGAAAGCAAAAGCATAATTAGGATTCTGAGGGGTGTTTGGAAACACTAAAAAAAAAAATGACTATGAGCTTGCCGATTAAAAATGGTAGATTTTGAGAGTTTTCAAAGGCAAGTTTTTTACTTTTACAATCACTAAATTTAAGCAAAAGGTGGTTTAAATCAAAAGCATTTTCTCCTTGAAATTAGTAAATTTTATAAAATAAACCATTTTAATTACTTTGTCTCAAACACTCCAACTTCTATTTTTTCCCCAGTTTCAATACTATTTCCAAGCACCCCCAACATTTATTACTATTACTTTTTCTACAACTTTTCACTTTTGCAAAAAGCAAAAGTTTTAGCAAATACCTCCTAAATACTTTTGGTTGACTTATAGTGAGTTATATCTTGACTATTCCAAAGCACCAAAACTTTTAGTTATGACATTTTTTAAACTTCTAGTAAAAATAAATAATTATGTATTTATATAATTTATTGCAAACATCACCATGCTCTCAAGTAAATAGGTAAAGATGTTGTTTGCCGATAATTTTACGCGGATCAAACCAGTCAAAGAATAAGAAAATATTAAATTAGATTTAGATAATAAAATTGGAGAGAAATACGCCGACTTATTCAAAAGGTGACAAAATAAGGCGTACATAATAAAAAAAGGGCATTTTATTTAATTATAATGAATTTTGATGAATTTTCACTTATTTTCCTATACATCATGCGGACCCCAAAAATAAGATTAATGTCCAACATGGGGACTGCACTTGCCTACATATTGGACCAACTTTTTGGCCAAGATTACAGTCAACGTTATTGCAAAATTCTTGGTCAAACCAGTGAGGAAATTTATTGAGATAAAAAAGGACTAAATACTGTAATAAATGTTTTTATTACGTGTTTACTTCAGAAACGAGAAGATTTCATATACTTATAGGTTGTTTATGATGATCGTGACTTGACACGTGATCATCTTTCGCACAAATGAGTATACATTGATTTTATTTAGGTTACAAGTTGCACTCAATTTAGGGATATCGATCCTCTATATCATCAATTGCAATATGATAAATGCCTTGTTAGTTGTTACAATTTTCATGACGAACAGAGACGAAGCCAGATGTAGGGCTGGGGTTGGAGGAGCCAGCCACCCTCAAGATTTTGAAATTCTTATTTTTACTTGTAAATTTAAATAATATTATAATTTCGTCACCCTTAAGATTACAAAGGTAGCCTTTTTCTCAAAATTTTAAAATTCATTTATATATATATATATATATATAAAATAAAATAAATAAAACAATATTTAAATTCTCAAAAACGCTATCTTTTCCGTGATCAAAATTCCGGATTCCGTTCTTATTGGCAGTCTAGGTTGAAAGAATTTAAAACTTGACTGGCTTCAGTTTAATTACTCAGTTCAATTTGATAAAGACTTTAATTGGGCTCCGCTGATCATGATAGTAAGATTATTCAAACAAATTTGAACGCAATGTTAGAGGACTCGGTCAAGAACTCTAATTTCCTTTCCTTATTTCTTTTTATTTATAAATTTAGATGTTTTTCCGAATAAATAAGACATCGAGCATAAAAAATTAATTAAACAATTGATGATAACCAATAATCTCCCCACAAAAATACTAGGCATCCACTATGAATAAATAGCTATGAAATTAATTTCGAGAATAGAGTTACAAATATAGCTACAAAATTTTCTATAGCATAAGTAAGTTTTTAAAATAACAAAATTGTTAGCTATTAATTCGTAGTCATATTTAAAAAATATATCTATTCCGATAGTTGCAGATTCAACTATGACAATTTCTTAGCTATAGTTACAAATTTGTAGCATTAGATACGGACTGATCAAGTTTTATAGATTCTCTCTCTACCCTTTCATATTTTTGTTACTAGGTCAAGTTTCAAGGGAAGTTTCCATGGAATAATAATATATATCATATATTCCTCGAAAAACTTCAAGAAAAAGCAGCCCTATCCGAAAATATTAATAAAGAAAAGTCCAAGATCTTGACTAATCTTACACAATTATAGAGATCAATTGACGTCAATTTGTCCTATGCATACTAAAATAATTTTAGTATTTTAGGAACCAAAAAAATCAATTAAATTAGAATCTATCTAAAACATATGCCTTAAAGTCCAATGTGGCTGCTTTGAAAATTCAAACTTCGCACTATAAAATACTACAAAATGAAGTACACTTTCACCTATAAATTCCACTGCAACTTCATGGCTTCAGCACATCAACGAACAAAAAGAAAACAATCTCATTCAATCATCCTGAGTCTTCTCTCTTTTTAAAATAAAGACAAAAATGGCCGTTACAAAATTCACCCAAGAAATCAAAGTGAAGGTCTCGTCTAAGAGGCTGTTCAAGGCCTTTGCTACTGATCCCTACACACACTTACCAAAAATATTGCCAAACTTCATCAAGAGCGTCGAGATCATCCATGGGGACGGCGGAGCTGGAACCATCAGGCAAACAAATTTAGCTGACGGTTAGTATCTTGTTAATATATATATATATATATATAAGTTAATTCATATCATTTTTAATTTTAGGTTGTCTATGTGTCGGATTTTGATTTGAATGATAGTCAAATCAGTATCATTCAAATCAGAATTCGATTTTGACATGATATCACTACCCAAAAAAAAAAAAAAATAAGAGTGACAAAAACTTATGTAACAATAAAAAAATTGTCGCTAATAATATGTATTAATTGAGAGTGACTTTCATGCGGTCACTAATAATATGTTTTAAGTGATAATAATTTTTGTATTATCACTATATAACTCATTAGTGACAAAAAATGTTTAGTAAATTGTTATTATAGACAATTAGAGACACATATATAGTGACAATCAATTCATTGGCAGTAAGAATTATCATTACAATTTGATGACAAAATTTTCATTGCACTGAGTAATTACTATAAATGTATAACTAATTGTCAATAGTAACAATATAAATACACAGCTGTCACTATTATGTTTATTAAAATCATCTTTTGTTCTAAAAATATAATTCTTTGTCATTTTTTTTATAAAATTAGTAACAATTACATTGGCACTCAATTTTTTGTCACATATACTATATATATATATATATATATATTTGTAGTGATATATCAATTAGCAATATATCCAAGTCTAATGAATATTTAAAATTCAACAAAAAGAACCAAATTCGATTAAATAAAGGCGGCTATGTAGTATAAAATCAATGCTATTATGCAAAAGAAAATCAATGCTATCATTCAATAGAATAAAGGCCCATATACGCTCGGTGGGAATCGAACTCATTAACCTCATGATTATGAAACCTCCTCCTAACTATAAATTTTTAATTCACATTATATATATATATATATATGACAATAAATAAATTATTTGCATTATTACATCAGATTCTTCCTGGACATTTATGTGAAAACAAGGTCCAATGTCAATGACAAAATATCGACATCCAGCCATTATACATAACATTTTGCATCTTAATTATTTAAAATTTTCGCTTACTATTATGTATACAAGATAATTATTAATTTAATACAAAAAGGTTTTATATGAAGATATTTAACAAATCAGATAACTTACATCTCTGCCCAATTCAATTATTTTGGATTGCAAATACTTATAATCGATTTTGATCCATCATGTGCTAAATCAATCAAAAATCCTAAATTCAAATCAGATCCAAACTGTTCGATCAAAAATCCTAAAATTCAAACCAGATTCAAACCAAGTTAATATCAGAATCCAATCCATATTCAACAACATACTTTGCTCTTTGCTACTTTTACATTCTTAAGTGATTTGGTATATATTCATGATTAGGGTTTGTAACAAGTTTTTCTTATGTATACACGCACGACAGGTGCACCGCACTCTTACATGAAACACAAGATTGAACACCTTGATGCTGAGAACCATGTCGCCAAGTACTCTTTGATCGAAGGAGCTGTGCTTGGAGACAAGATCGAAAAAATTTCTTACGACCAAAAATATGAAGATACAAGCGATGGAGGATGCGTTATTAAGATTGTGGGTGAATATCACACAAAGGGTAGTTTTCAAGTCACAGAGGAAGACATTAAGGCCGGCAAAGAAGAAGCTCTCCAAACTGTCAAACATGTCGAGGAAATCCTTTTGGCCCATCCTGACATTTGTGCCTAATTATTACAGTATTTTGTGTAAGGCAATGTCCCATGCATGGACAAGTCATGTTTTCCTTCTTGTTTTCGTGAAATAAG
>JACFYI010001436.1:2002021-2012135 GCA_014898755.1 Handroanthus guayacan | reverse complement strand
ACTCAAGTCGAACGACATTGACCATAGGATGGGCTCATTTGGAGGGACCAAATAATGCAAACCAATCCTAATGCTCAATGAGTCATGTCATGTCCCACTATAAATACCGTCAACTACAATGGGACAAACTACGCATTTGATAGATTTAGGAGTATAAGGATCCACGTCATATTTTTCCAACTTGTCTTATTCTCATGACTTTACCTAAGTATTTGGAGGGTCTTAGTTGGAAAGCTCCAGCAGCCCAAATCGTCATTTAGTTTCAATGTCAAAATCTGCTTACCACCTACGCTCGACCTTAATGCACAACCACATTTCATTATACCTACAACAAACCAATCTGAATATTCATGTTGAGCGATACTAGGTCAAGCTCAAAAATCAATAGGGCAACATGCCAAGAGGAAAGAAGAAATTCATGACTTCCAGCAATTAATCATGTAAATTTCAGAAAAGTAAACATGTCAGTCCCATTCAGAGGTTCTTGATGAAGTATTTACAGCAGATTGGTTCCTTGAGCAACAGCTTTAGGGAGAGTATCTGGAGAATCAATCCATCTGATTATTTTCTTTTAATTTTTCTTTCATTATTTCGTCCTAATTTTATATGCTTTGGGAACAGAAGGCTGCCAGTTCCATTGATTGAATGAGGCTGTTTTGAGAAGGATCACTTCTGCAGTATACCAATGGAACTTTACAAGCTGGAAACAGGTGGACACAGGTATTGGCCCTTTTGGATCTTTGTGAAAACATGGCCAATCTAAAAGTCAAGTAAGAGGATGCTTTTTTTTTTTTTGATGAATCAAGTAAGAGGATGTTCGCAAGAAGTTTTGTTCTTTCAAGAAGTAAAAGTTTGTAATAATATATAAAGAAAGTCATGGTGAAAATTGAAAGTGTGAAAATTGGAGTGAATTGCATATTACCCCCTGTGTTACTTCAAAATAGCACTAAACCCCCCGTGAAATTTAAAATAGCAATTAAAGCCCTTGCATGGGGGTCAAAGTGCTATTTTTGAAAAAATACAGGGAGGTTACTTGGATATTGTCTAAAATAACACGAGGGTTTAGTTGCTATTTTAAATTTCACGGGGGCTTTAGTGCTATTTCGGAATAACACAAGGGGTTAATATGCAATTCTCTCGTGAAAATTGATTCCCCCCGCCCCAATATTTCTTGTGCGTAATCTAAAGTTGACAACCCTGAAAAATTGCAAAAGTTGGGTGACCATTGCTTTAAACTTTTAACTTGTTTTCTATATAATTCTAGACATTAAAAGTAGAAATTCAGGTATTAAATACTCCAAAACAATCAAAATTTGTTCTTAGCGACAGAGCTATACTAAGGGCTGTGGGGGACGACCGCCCCTCCTCCCCAAAATTATGAAATTTCTATTTATATATATAAATTTAAATAAAATTACAATTTTGTCATTCCTAAAATTATAAACTTACACCTTAAAAATATAAAATTTGTCATCACTCCATAAAAAAATGATATATGAATAATATATATGATCAAACGAATAAAAGATATTTATATTTTCAAGAATCCAATCTCGACCCCGTTTTCAAAATTCCAGCTCCACCCTATCTATTATTAAATTATTGCAAAAGTAGAAGCAATGCTGTCAAATACTCCAAAACAGCTAAAAATTAGTTAAATCTTGAAAAAGAAAATAATAATAATAATTACTAAGTCATTGCAAAAACGCTCACCTCGAAGAACATTGAACACAGAGAAACGTGCAGAGAGAGGCAAAGCTTTTCCTTAAAAGCATAAAAGGGTTGAAGAATGTAGAGTAGAATTATTCAATAAAGTGGAAGAAAAGAGACAAAATTCACATGGCAAGTGGGATAAAATGTCCAAAATCTCTTGGTACTTGAAAGTTGCTACTCTCATTTTTTCCACAACCAATATTACATTATCAACTTTCTTTCAATAAATTAACATAAGGTCATTTTTGGTAATATCAAACAAAAATTTCTCTTGCAACATATCTTACCAATAACAAGAGTCTCATCCCTAACTTCTTTACTGCCACAAAGGGGAAAAAATAAAAAATAAAAATAAGGGAAAAAAATAAAAAATATTCTTGATTTTTTATATTAAAGTGGGAGATTCTACAAGGGATAATGCTTCACAAGCTAAAAAGCCAACTTTCCTTGGTGGTTTTCAAGTTTGTGTAGCATTTTTCAAAGAGGAAAAAGCTCAACCTTGAGAATCTTATAATAGCCTTTGGTTTACAATTTCCACATGCTCTTAGTAACCTGCAAAAAAGAAAAAAGGAAAAAAAAAAAAAGGTGGTGAGACATCAAAACCATTATAACATGAGATTAAAGAAAATGGATCATTACCTTAAGATCCCCTTTGAGGTTTAATCTAATTACAAAACAATCTTCATATAGCTTGGGAAATTACAAAACACCCCTTTTCGCGGAAATTTTACAGAGCTCATATAGCATTACAATTAGACTCTTGAAAATCTAACATATTACCGAACATTATAGTAGGCTGCTTGTTCAGGAAATCTATTTGTAATATTATACATGTTCTGTTAAGATTTCATTAGTTGAACCAAACAAGGAGTATTATTATAATTTTCAAAATCATGAGGATTATTTTATAATTAGACCAAACTTCAAGATTGTTGAGGTAATTACCTCCACACAGAAACGAACAAGAGATTAAAAGAGGCACAAGATTTAATGGTGAAGCAATTGTCTATCTTTACTCACCATCCTTTTTCTTCAATACACCTCTAGCAAACAGCATGAAAATTACCAAAAACCCCACTCCTGCTGCCCCTCCCAATATTATAGCCACCGTCTTTCCTGTATTTGGCCCTGGCCCTACGAATAAACAAACACAGTTTGCATTAATAAATTCATTTGCCCTTTGGACCACTGCAGATCCAGATTTAAGGACCACAATTCCGCAATTCTAAACTAGGCAAACATCTTGTTTAAAGCATCAAATCTTGGAAACCATATGCAAACATCTCCCACATTAATATTAAAGATAATTACCTCAAAATCCCCTGAAATTTGATAAAATTACCAAAACACGGTTTGAGATTTTAATATTATCATTATACTACTTACCATTAGTTTAACTGACAAAAAATTTAACGAAGTTTGTGTAACATTATCATTCCACCCCCTTCATTACAAGTAGACCTTTGTTACAAGGGATCTACTTGTAATATTACACATTTTCGTTAAATTCTGACTACCGATAAGAGATATTATGGTAATTATTCAAACCCCAACGATTATTGTGGTAGTTATGTCAAACCCCAACGATTATTGTGGTAATTATGTCAAACCCCAACAGGGTGTTGAGATAATTATCCTTAACATTATACACATATCTCCCATTAGAAGTCTCCAGGAAAACATAATCTTCATCTAATTATCAAGCAAAGACTAAACAAAAGAACTGAAATAAACCCTTTAGCAATCAAAGAAAGTACCTGAAGATGAAGGAGATGATGAAGAAGAAGCGTATGAACCAGAAGATGATCTTTTAGGGGCTCCATTTGGGTAATAACTATAGCTAATGAAGCACTTATGGAGATAAATTTGACCAGAAACAGAGCTCCCACATTCAACCTGAGCTCTCTGAACAGCACTTTTCACACACTCCCCACAATCAGAAGCTCCCACATCACCTTCACATTGCCCCATCACATAAACCGAATCATAACTAGTTGTATAAAAACCATTGCTACTACTGATCCCATTTTCAAGTGAATTCAAAGCAGTATCCCTCTTTTCCTCAAATCCAGCCCCATTAATGTTTGACCCACTACAACTTTTATACAGCATTTCCATCCCAGAAATCTGAGCAAAACCAGCAACTTCATACAACATATAGCAGCCAAAAAGGTGCATTCTTGCAGCAATAGGCCTACCACAGAGCTTGTCTATAAGTATAGGAAGCTTACTTACACAGGTATAACAATCTACATTTGATAAGTCGCCTCTGCACTGGAAAAGGCCAGTGATTGTGGTTTGGCCACTGCCAGAGGTTGTTTTGAAGAACTTGGCTTTTGAAGATTGTGCAAGGAGGGTTCCAAAGAGGGATGAAAGTGCTTGTGAATAAACCCCTGTTGGATCTGATAAAGACTGCTTTGCACAACCCTTGTACACTATCTTAGTGTTGTCATCTGCAGATTTGGATAGTGGGGTGAGATGAAAAATGGTTAAAATGACAAGAAACCAAAAGGGATGTCTGGAAAAACACATTGGTTTGAGTTCTTGATGAATCAAATCATACTCTTTCTTGTTTCTCTCTCTTACTGGTTGAAAAAATAAGGTTTTTGGGATTTCTTGGATATATGGAACAATGAGAGAAGATTGATGGATGGATAGATTCCTGGTTTCACTCAAGGAATTTGAAGGAGCCTTGGATGGATAGATTCTTGGTTTCACTAAAGAAATTTGAAGGAGCCTTGGTTGTGGGTTTTTGTATAGGTTTACTTTATTTTTGACAAGGCTTCATTGATATATGTCTATCTATTGCATAGGTGAGGGATACCTTTTTGCTGTACACATGAGGAGCTGTTTTAATGTCTCTTTGATAATTAAGTTGCTAAAATAGGTTCTCTTTGTTTTTCATTTTAGTTTCTTTTTGATGGAAATTGTATTCTTTTAAATAATTTCTTTTTTTCTGACTGAACAAAAGAGTTCGGACATGACGTAAACAGAGAAGATTAAGATTGTCATTACTGTCTCTTTTCTTTTATTCATCCAAAAAAATAGATTTTTTTTTGAAAAATTTTTTTCTTTTGAAAAACTTTTTTTTGAATATTTTAGTATTAGAAGAGAATGAGAACAAAATAGTTTGAATAAAAAATAACTTGAGGAAGGGGAAAAAATATTCTCTAGGTGGGGGTAGGGTTGGGTGTGGTCCGTGTGGATATAGGGGAAGGCAGAAAGGAATCTATTTTTGGCGGAGTGTTAGTGTTGAAAGTTTGACCAAAGTACATAAAAATTGAACTTAGTTTTTGAAATTTGAAAATATTTTATTTATTTATTTTTGGTCATTTCTTCAACGTTTAGTTAAAGAAAGTTGAAGAAGATCTTGCTGCTTGCAGTTGAGTTGGTTTAATTCATTATTTTTTCATAACAAAGTTACACATTTCAATTTATTTGAGATAGAATTTGTAAATCAAATATTTTTATGTTAGATTGGCATGCAGCAATTTGGAAATGAGCTCATTTTTTGGATAGTAGTTATATCTCGTAAAATTCTTATAATTGTTTTGAAAAAAAAAAGTTATTCCTCAATTATCATATGAAAAAGTAGAAATAAAAAAGTAACTATTTTGTTGGTTTAGAGTGACTGGGACTATTGAAATAAAAAATAAAAATGGCTCAAAGTTATTATCCTACCTCATGCAATCAACAAGCAATTTTTCCTTAAAATAGCATCTCAAAGAATAATTCTCTGATTGAAATAAGACTTAACATCATCATATCCTCATTTAATGGGCATCTTCATAGCCCCGAGGGATGGAATAAAAATGGGAGTGGCATGCCATTATCATACTTCAAACCCTAAATCACTTCTCTAGACATATAAAGCACCGCACAAACAATTAAAACACCCAAAATAAGACTAAGAGACGCCAAAGTAGTTTATAACAAAGGAATGGTCTCATATAAAAAGCTACTTTTTTTTAACATTCATATATAACAATTTATCTATCGTTCACTAATCTTGAAACAAACTAAAATCCGGGCTACAAATGCCACATCAAGTTGGTAGCATTTCATCTCTATTCCGTTCATACCCAAATATCCATAATTTTCTCGGTTGAACTAGAACGTTACAAAAAAGACACAGATGTTCAATTCTCTCCTTCGAACCACAGCCTTCAGATGGCCGACCATGGCTGCAAGAAAAGCTGTTAGATTTACGGTCCAAATGTGCATTTGATATTGCTTCAAGACTCTGATGGACCATCTTCCTCGGGCAACCCAAATATTCTAAGGTTCCTATCCATTGATCCAACGGCTATGCATTTAGCATTGGGGCCAAATTTCACGCATGTTGCTTTATTTGCATTGGTAGCAGTGATAGTAAACCATATACTTTTGAGCAAGCAAAATACCTTTACAGCATTCTGAATGAGAAAAAAAGAAGACAAGCAGAATTTATATGGAAATTTGGAGGACAATGAAAGTTCAGCAGCGAAAGAATTCATGCATGAGAATTGTATAGTGCTTGTGAATAGATATGCAGAGCATGAAGACCAGGAGAATGTCTGACCTGTGCCAGACATATCAGGGAATGTTTTGATGCAGTTCCATTCAGATTTGATGTTGGCAACTTGATATACTCTGCAATATGCCATTAAGAACATGAGAGACAATCACAAACTACAAACGATCATAGAGTTAACGCTGCATATTTCAAGGGATCTTAAAAATATCCAACAATAATGTGACATAACAATGCATTGGTCCAAGGAAATCAAAGCAATATAGCACACGCGTGCACACACACACAAGTGCACAGAGCATGGATTGGATGGGGGTACGTGTGGATTTGGGGTTCAAGACTTTCAAAATAGTAAAGAAGACAGGCAAAATGATCAAGCTTTGAAGCCAAATCACCAACTCATTACGGAAAAGAGATTACATTATATCTGAGCCTCCTAGAGCAACATAACCTCCACTATGGTCAAATTCCACTGCAAAATAGGTAAGATAATGCAAGGTATCAGAATGATAAAATTGTGTACATGTCAAAGAGCCAATAGAATTGGTACTATTTCTCCTCCTTTATATTACAATCTATTTAACTAATTATGAATCATGTTCCAAATACAAGATTTTGTAAACAATCAGCCAAACGAACAAGTTATTGGTAAGCAGTTTGTTTCTATATTCCCAACGTTAGCACAATAGCTATGCTGCTTGTCGCCTATCTTGCAATGAGCAAGACAACAATTGCAGCCAAATATATTTGACAAAGTGCCCTATAAATGTTTGGTAAAAAAGGGTGCACACTAGCACAATTTTCTAAAGGTATCATCTCATAGTCTAGATGCAGAACCAAATATCATATGCCAGTCAAGATATGATAAAGCACCTGATTGTGTAGGGGTATTCTCATCATAAGGATTAAAAGTCCAAATGTTCTTCGATTTGCGGAGATCGCAAAGCTTAACACCATCTTGAGCTGCAGTCTGAAAACTGAAAAACAACAATCATTTACATGCAAAATTTCACATAGTTAATTATAGGTATGGAAGGAAACTTCCAGCCAGGAAGTAACCATTCTCTGAAAACGAAATGGCAGTTACTGCACCAATATGCCCATCAAATCTCGCAACATTTGCCTGCACAAGGGCTCAGATACTCAGGGTGCTCTCCAGATAAAAACAGGACCAATTAAATTCACAAGGCAAAAAAAGAAATGATCCGACCTGACTTTTGACGTCCAAATCTTAACGTTAGCCCCTGAGGTACCAGTTCCAAGAATGAGACCATCAGGATGAAAAGCTGCAGCTCTGTAGCCTTCAAAAGACCCAGAAGTGTCAACCTGCAAGACTTATAAATGACGTAACTGGGGAGAAATACGTATGTCTCTGTTTGCATATGCTTACAAGATAAAGTCAGTGTTTGGACCTGAGTGAGACATAAACCAGAAGCAAGTTCATAAAAGCACCATGTGTTGTCAAGAGAAGTAGTAACAAAGTAATTATTGGTTGCGTGGATGGTAACAGCTTTCACCTGTCATATAAACAAGTAGCTATAAGTGAAATGCATAAAAATTCGTCAATACTTAATACCCCCAAAAGGCAAAACTCAGCAAGTATGCTCAAACATATATTAGAAGTATTGATTCATGGGAATTGTTTTCACTCCAAAGGATACAAAGAGTTTGTAAACTTGAGAGAGTGACAAAACAGGATATTCTTGACTCATTGTCCTGCACAGGTAACTGTTCTCAAGCACATGAAATGATAGCTCGACAAGATGAAAAAGAGAAACAAGAATTCAGATGAAACCTTATTTCAGTTAATGAAATGAGACAATAAGTGAATACATTTGGGTGTACTTTACAAGTGATGTGACCAATGCAATTAAGAATTATACCCTTATCCAACAGCAGCATTAGACATAGGTAAAAGAAGCTAATTAAGAGAAGTCAGTGCAGCAAATACAAAAAGATATGGATCCACAACTAGTTCATAAATTAATTACCTAAGCCTTATGATCCTTTAAAATGAAGCACAAAACTAAGTTTCTGCGCAATTGTAAGCAGAAGCTAGCATTAAATGCTATGAAAAATTCTCATATATGAACATCCTTCTAATTGGTTCGCTGAGTTTCCTTCTATCAAAATGTTCTTTTGAAATTGAAACTAGCAAAGGTTTATTGTGATTCTTGATTCTGGACAATTTTTCTGGTTGACTAAAACCAGTAAATTGGAGAGAGAATTTTAATTTGACTCATGAACCACCTTGTTTCAATTACCATGTCCAATCTGCACAAAATCATCCCCCAGGAGTAATATGCTTAGAAATGAACTTTAGTTTTTATGCATAACAGAACAAAAAAGTTCCTAACTCTGTTGTTCACTTAATGTGACAGGCCCAGTGACTCTTTTTGCCCCAACCATAGGTTCATATCCCAGATCCCTGGCCAAAGAGATGTTCATTCAAATGTAATCCGAAATATTCAAGCAAAAGCAGTTAATTTTCAACTTAGTTGCATCCAAAAGGATTCCCTGATTTCTATTATGATTTAAAAGCAGAGAGAGAGAGAGAGAGAGAGAGAGAGAGAGAGCAAGATTTTGCACCACAATGATGATAAAAGCAGCAAACATTGCAAAGAAAGTCTTACTTGGAGTTTACCTTATCAGCAGAACCAGTAACTACTAATTCACCATCCCCAACAAATTTGACACTTGTAACCTACATGGGAGACAAAAATGGACAACCCTGTTCAACAAGAAAGTATTGCATGAAAACAGAAAAGCAGAAGAACATAACAGTTTAGCTGACCTTCTTTGTATGGCCATTGAGAGTAGATACCACATAACCTGAAGGTCAATAAAAAACTACAGCATTTGAATCAGCAATGATGTCCTAAAAGAAGCCTAAAATATAAAGCAAAATCATGAATATGAAAGGAAATACTAATAGATTGACAATACTAAAACCACAAACCAGGCAGTCAGGTGACAATAATCAAGGAAAACAGTGATTTAGCCGGGGTGCAATTCAGACCCCAACACCCCTCCCCCCAAGGACGAGCTATAACATATATTTCTTATAAGAAGATATGAGATTTTATTGATTGGAGTAAGAATGTATAAAACTTAAAGACCAATTGTTCATTGAATTGGAAACAAACAGGGAGAAAACAATACAAAAATGAAGGAACAGCTGACTGAGCCAAGGAAGAGGCCATGAACTCACTTTCCTATAAGCAAAGAATATGAAAATCTTGCAATAATCTAGCATTCGCCAATAGTGACTCGCACTGTTGCACATATTCCCCAAACTAAAAGTTTCTATTGTTTCATTGCTCTCAATTCAAACTAAATGTGGACTAACTGAGGGTTACAGACCTTCTAATAAGGTGGGGGAAGACCCTGTTTCCTTACATTATTGCATGAACTAAGTCTATTTATTTTGCTTTCCAAGCAAGGAATCAGGCAGTAAAGCATGCTAAACCCAAAAGGTTTAGATATCAATCTAATTTAATGAATATTTGTCCAAAACGCAAACCTTCCCGGTCTTGATTGGAACAATATCACCCATTATCAAAGGCTCCCCACTAATTGGACATTTTCGATAATCCTAATCAAAGAAAAGAGAAAGAGAAATAGAGAAAGACACACAGAGAGAAAAAAACACATAATGCATCTCCTATAAGATTCAAGTTGGATGATAGGCCAATACTTTAAATTATCAAAAGCAAGTTTTTTCAAGTTTGGGAAAAATAAAAAGAAATTTTTTATAATTATTATCACTATCAGGGGCTCAAAGTGACTCCTAATCCGGCTGCAGTGAGATGACTTAGAGAAGATCACTCCAATCTTATCTTCTGTGAACACTATATTTCCACAATAAATTTTCACCAACTTCCATTT
>JACFYI010001436.1:1987983-2001921 GCA_014898755.1 Handroanthus guayacan | reverse complement strand
TTATCTTCTGTGAACACTATATTTCCACAATAAATTTTCACCAACTTCCATTTCTATCAAAACCGAATAACAGAATGAAATATTCTAACACCAAACACCTCATTGCAGCACACTCCACCTAGTCTTTCCACATTTCTCAATAACCAAAACATGCCGAAACTCAGAAACTAACTACTCAACCAGAGAATGAAAATTAAAGTATGCATAAACTACAGCACAAATATAAATACCCACCGATATGCCACTCAATTAAGCGCCTTTCAAACAGGCTGCCTGAATTCTTGGAAACGACGGGTTCCTCCATCACCGCTCTGTGTACTGTTTAGCCACCAACCAAACAAACAAATAAGCTAAAACACACACCCATAAACAATATATCATAATCCCAGCTACATTTACATATATTGAGAAAAGATTTACTTGAGCAATTCATTGTGTGAGTCTGTCACTGAGAGTTCTTGGCGAGCGCTAGGCCGTTGATGCGTGTAGCCGTGTGGGCGGAGATGAAGAGAGGGAAAACGGAAAAGATCAAATTAAACTGAATATCTTATTCCGACCCCATCATCCTTTGTGCATCGTCATTTACTGTGGCTGAGGTTTAAGCTTAAATTTATTATTATTATTATTATTATTATTATTATTATTTTATATTGGTATTATGATTTTGGTATATTTTGCTTTACAATTTGATTTTGATATAATATCACATAATATGGTATTGTTTCCTAATGTCTTATTAAAATGTTAATATGTTAAATTTTCATAGAGTTATTCTAGTTAACCCAGTATGTTCAAGAATCTTAGGAAGGAAAAATATTTTTGATTTTTGGTGGCTAGCAAAAGTAACACATAAAGGAAAACTAGGGAAAAATATTATATATTATAAAAGGAGGGAAAATTCATAGCCCCTGTAGAATGTAGAAGGGTGAGGAAAAGAAGAGGAAACAAGATCTATCGCCTCCTCATCTTCAAAGTCACTCACGATCTGCGTTTTATCTACTTTACAAATTCATCACAGTTTTAAAATTCTAAATTAATTTAAAAAATATCCCAAGTGTTACAAGTTTTTCTTTTGTGTTACTTTCCGTGGTAACCAAACACCAAATAAGTTGTAAGAGCTTGAAAAACAAGAGTTTAATTGTAAGATGTTTCATATATGATAATTAGCCAAACATCCTTTTAATATCTTGTTTGAAGAGATTAATAAAACATTTTATAATTTATAAACTCTCAACACTTTATAACATGTGTGAGGAGCTTCTATACATATGCAATTTTCAATCTAATTCTCCATAAATGACCTCCTTTATAACTGATACAAAGTAAAAGATTAAGTGAAATTTGATTTGTAATTAATTTTATTATTATTATTACTTTTTTTTTTGAAACAAAAGTATAAAAATTCAACTATTAAATTTCTTAAATTGAGTTGTTAACTATTGAACTAGTGGTTAGTGGCACATCAATCACCACAATTATAAAAGACAAATTAAGTATTGCATCAAGATCATTTGCCATGATTTTCCCTTTGAAAACTGTTGAAGATAGCCATAACACTTGATTTGTTAAAAATTAATAGTAACAGTGGCGGAATTTCCCCTTACTATTAAAAGGGATAGACGTGGATTTACATGTAAATAATATTTTTGAAATATACGTCTACATGAGTTTTTTTATTAAGTCAACAGTCAATCTCTTGAATATTCTATTAATATGTGACTAATAGTGTATTTGGTTAATATTATTTGAAAAATCTTGCATGTTCCTATATGTTACGAGATATTGTAAAACAATGATATATGAAACTTTAGTGCTTCTTTTCCATTTGTAAAATTGAGAGAAGGAAAGTGTTATATATAAAAGCAAAACAACTAAAAATAGTGAAAATTCCATCTTACTATTCTATGTAAATACTTTTTAAATGTGACTTAATATTGGAAAAAGACAATCAAATATTGTTAAATTCCAAATGAAGCAGAAGGCTTTCTTTGGCATGACAAAGATGGACTAATTATTATAGTCATTGTGATAAATCAAGTAATAATAAAGTTAAATATAATGTGTAAAATGATCAATCAAACTTTATAAAGACTGGGAAAATAAAGTCACGCGATAGATAATTTTAAGATTATGATTATATATTCTCTTTTATGAAAGTGATAATCACTAATCACTATTTAATTTTGACACAAAAGAACACTTCTTTAGCCGCTTATTCTAAAGGAGAATAGTAATACAGGAAATATTAACTGTTGTGCCAAAATAAAGGCCCAAACAAACGCGACAATATAATAGTCATAAAAGGCCTGAACCATGCATATAATAAACTCTCTCTCACACACACACACATGAAAAAAAAAAAGAAAGAATGTTAGTATGTTGATGATATCATATAACAATATAAAGTTAATATAACTTAACAAAAAATATTAAAAAAATCAATAAGTATGAAAATAATTACATACCTGGAAAACTCCAAAATCTATTTGTTATAATTTTGTATATAATTTAAATTAATTCTATAATTCAATAAGTTTAGTTCATACTACAAGAAAACATCAAATCTATATGATGTATAATGGAATATTAATGGATTTAAGAAATTAATTAAGGAGCAAAATATATATAAACGATACTGCTTGTGATGAATTCATAATAAATTTCTGTAACAATTTTTCGATTTGTGCTAGAAATTCCATCACAAAGTTAGTTATTACGACAAAGTTAGTCAGAAACAACATATATATTAACGGATTTCTGATGATACATCACCCATGTTGCATGCAATTGATCATTAAATCCGCGATGAACTTTTTTCTTAATAAAATAACTATTTTCTTGCAGTGGAAAGTCGTTATACATGCTTTTTTGAATTGAACATAGACTTGGTGCTGGCAAAATTCAGTTGTAAGTTCACGCAAATTCATTTAAAAGATAAAAAAAATCCTAAGGATTGACATTTGATTTGAGTACAATGTTTTGTGCTTAAGTGGGTCATTTGCACTTATTCAAGCAACCATTATCCCATAATTAGTAGCTTCCCCCTTCCATCAGGACATCTCCCACTGTACCAGTTTTGGCAAATATTCCAAGGGCAAAAGTTATTCTTTCCTTCATAGTGTCTTGTAAAATTCTTGTTACAGTGTTGATTAGTAAGAACATAAGATATTGTATGTTCCATTCTTAGACAAATTCCTTTGTAATATAGAACACACACATATATTCCATACAATGACATGCATGATGGGCTTAAGGTGCTGTGCTAATTAGCTGATTTTTTCCCAAAATCATCTATATATGTATGTATGTGTGTACACATAAATTTTTTTCCAAAATCATCTATTGCCTGCAAGATAGTGATGATCAATTCTAAAAGATAATGGGCTTGTGTATATATATTATATATGTAATTAAAATCTGTCACTAACATAATTCTGTAATGGAATATACTTACTTGTCTTACCTCAAGTAGCCTATTAAGTGGTTCTTGATAAATTTCTAATGGAAGTTGCTTTGCAGAGCATTTTTTACTAGCACAAAGCAGTTGGACAATTCATATATAAGCATTAATCCCACCATAACTCATTATTTTTACAATTTTCACGAACTTTTAAAGAAAAGTTAAACAATTTTCAACATACACAATATGAGTGTATTAGATTCGGAGCGAACTTTTTAAATTTGCATCGATATAAATCTGTTTAGTAGATGTCTTGTTGCTAATTATTTCTACGTGAGCTTTGCAATTTGTCGTAACCTTTGTGATCACACATTCACTATAAGTGTCACCATTCATATATAATTTGCTCTTTTTTTTTTCTTTTAAGTCCTTTAGTAATATGTCATAAATCCATCATAGATGCCGTCTATCTATGCTTTTTACGGCATCTATAATGGGATCCTATTCATCACGAATTTTCTATTAATAGAGGTGTTTCCTTGTAGTGGTAGCTAGTTACTTTGATTTTGATGTCTTATAGTTAACCCAACGATCTGAATCATTGATCACGTGACAATTATGTAAATCTACTAAAGTTATAATTAATTTGAGTGCATCTACACTATTACGATATATATGTCTTAAAATTTATATAACGGGGCAAACATTAAAGGGTTGACATGACTATTAAACAATTGTTTAGGAACGTGGCTTGCTAGCTTAGTGTTATTTCTTGTCTTTTCTTTATGCAACCTCTTTATCGATGACATAAATCTTATCATCTTCATTTAGAGTATGGCTTTTTTTTTTTGGATAAGTCATTTAAAGTATAGTTTGATTCAAATGAAACATACAATACCTATATTGATTTCTTGTTGCAAGTTTTATTACACACAAACTAAATCTATATAAGGGATGCCTTAAGGTAATGCAATACATATACGCAAATATAGCCATATACACATGCATATGTATACATGTATGCTTGTATATTACACACACATATATATATATACACACACATGAAAAGAGAAAAACAATGTCTTTGATGCAAAGTAGAAAGAATCATGTCACTTGATTGATAAAACATACTGAAATGACAAGTTCACCCATGGAACTAATGCAAATTCCTTAAACACTCCCGGTTCGAGACAAACGGCCTGCCTTGACCTATGATAAGAATCCATGGATAGACTAGATTAGCCAGCTAGACTTGATAAAACTATATCATTGTAATCACACATCATAAACACCACCAACTAGAGGAACACGAAAATACATACTCGATAAGTTTTGGTATCGAATTATAAAACCTATCCTAAATTTATCTAGCACTCTTAAAGGCTTAAGTATCACAAAATTTTTATTGCACAATTACGGTAACTGTAATAATGTTCTGTCAATCAAGATCTTGACTTATTAGTTGTGCACGACCATTTCGAACGACCTACACCTTTTCTTACAAGTATAGATAGGTCAACCCACTAGCTTCTTGGACAAATCTTCAATCTGTTAAATATGTATAGACACAAGTCACATTTTACATCGTTAATATTTTCTTTATTAGATTATACACATTGAACCATGTACATATTTTCTCAAACAGCATTCAGGTTGGTGAAGTGAAATGTACTTTTTTTTCTGGGAATCCCCTAGAATTTGGTGTCTTTTTATTGCTGAATTGGAAATTCCACAATGAGGGTCTTGGTTTAGCTTTAGCTTTAATCCTATGTACATTTCTTTTTTTTTCCCCCCAAAGTCCACAAAGAAAAAACAAAGAACCAAATTGTATGATGATCTTATGTATTTAGGGGCTCTGGGCAGGAGTTACAATGATGGATTATATACTTTGTAATTTCTTATAGCTCCTCTTATATTTCATATTCAGTAACTGGTTGACCCGTTATAAGGGTCCATCTTCTATGACTAATATTGCTTTCCCCTCTAAAATTAATTAATATGGGGACTGTAAAATTTCAATAATCTTCCTAACATTGCAATCTCCTAAAGGAAATGCACATTAAAGGGGGCATTTATGTCTTTAATCTATGAGTCATAAACCAAACACTTGATTATACAAATGATCATTATGCCATTTTAATATTATCCACGTATCAACAAGGGCTACCAAATTCCAGACCAATTTATATGTTTCTAACAATTTAGTAAGACTACCTCTTAATGCGGCAAATCTAATACGACATCCAAAAGAACCCCTTATTATATTAATTTTATAAAAATCTTAATAAATTTTGTTAAAAATTTTGTTCCCATTAAAATATTCTTTCTCAAATAATAATAATAATAATAATAATAATAATAATAATAATCACTCAATATCACTTAACTATTCCACAAAAGTAGGTAGTTTGACATGCATGCCACACTAACCACATATTTCCAAGTTGATGATTAACCCACTAAAAGGTTATATATGTCAAAATTTTATACATTAGTTGTTCGTAAATCGACACGATTTGTACCTTTTGTCAAACCATAAAATTCCCCGTCTCATAATTAGAATATTACAATTATCCAAAAAGTTCCACTAATATTGGTAGAGAAATATGTTTGGGACCCACTGATAGAGAAATATGTTTCGAATCCCATAGTAGCTCCAAGATTAATTCTATTGGAAAGTCAGTCATTATGGTAAAGCATAATTAAAGAATCATTTGAATGTGGATTAGAATGGCACCTTTTCACAATTTATGCATATTGGGGACAATATATATTGATTCTCTTACACCATAGGCATCCATGTTGTGATATGGTGATTTGATGTTTAAGGTAAAAAAAGATAGACTAGCTAGAAAGATCAAGAAAAGGTGGAGATGAGGAACAAAAGGTGACAAGTGTCAATAATTTGAGATGAAATAGTAAGTTTTCACTCAAAAAGTGGGGGATGGATGTGGTTTCTTCAAATTAATATCAAGGTAGAAGATGTATATAATTAGTGTTGATAAATTCATTTTATTAGTTGGATTTGGCTAAATTTATTTAAAATATATTACAAGCCCTTATGCCTTATAAATGGCAACTATTAGAGCTTATATAAGGTATCAGATTTTATTTTTAAAATACGTTTTTGGATGAAATTTGGAGTTTATAAGATGTGAAGTATATTGATAAATTTGTAATTATCCTGATTAAAACTTAGAAAAATAATTATTAGTATTTTAAAAAATAAGTAGTCATTATTTTTTTCAGAAAAGTTTAGAATCTTATCTTTGAAGTTTATAATTTTTCTTTATATAAAAAGTTTATAAGCTCGTTCAAAAGCAACATGTATATAATAAAAAAATTAATGAGATGCATGGAGATATGGAAGAAAGTCTTACAAAAACATAATGGAAATTTTGACCAATTAGTACTTTTGTTTTCTTTTTTTATTTACTTTAACTCTTGAGACTTGAATGAAGAATACAATCTTTAAAAAGACAAGAAAAAGGGTTACTTTTTTTTTCAAAAAAAAAAAAAAATCCTTTCAACAAAAGTTGTTCAAAAATGTTGCCCAAGTGTATAAAAGCATCTCTTGTCTTTGTACTAGTTTGGACAGTTGTGATTTGCAAGGTAATTATTTATTCTTGGCATGAAACGTTCATGAATTAAGCAAAAAATGTAAAAGGGTGTTATTTTTATCATGATTATTATATATGAAAATAATTTTGGCATCATACTTTTTATATAACTACCTCTATAGTATTATTAATTTAGTTGAGTTGGTCATACTAGGGATCATTTATGTGCTTATTTTCTCAAAAGTTTAAGTACTTTAAGAACGTATTCAATTTCGTAAGTAAAAGGCAAATTAACGAACGCGTAAATAGTTATTACTTGCAGTCTTTTACCAAACCAAAATTAAGTGAAATAAATTAGTGCATCCAGTTTGACATTGTAAAAATATTAGAAATTTTATCGGTATATGAATCGAAAAACTTTAAAAGTCAATTGATATTAACTATATATAGTTTCTTGAAAAAGCTTGAAACCCAGCAAAGCAAGAGAATGTTTGTTAGAGAATTTGCTGTTATAGAAAGAAAAAAATTGAAGAAAAATCTGAGAGAAAAGCCACGGTTAAAATCAGAAGTGTTCGAAAATAGAAGTTAAAAGTGTCAAAATGTCACAGAAGTTGAATGATATTTGCTTTTAGCTTTTAGCATTTTCTGCTTAATTAATTAATTAATTTTAAGATATTACAGATAATACTTCTAAACACTCTAAATAGCTTAAATTTCACCTGAAAGAGAAAAATAACTGTTTAAAAACCATGCGTGGACAGAAATACATGGGAGTTCATAAATTTTGGAGTATTTTGCAGTTATCTTTATATATCAAATCAAGAATCGCATTCTACTATGCATTTTGATTGTGTTTTTGGAAATAAATTTTCATGTATAAAGTCAAATATCTCGATAAAGAGACTATATCACGTAAATGTTTTTTAAAAAAATAAATAAATAATCATAACGTGTGACAACGAGGGGGAGTTTGTGCAGAGAATTTGGTGCCCAGAATTGGTCAGGCAACAGCATCCATCAAACTAATAATCTTTTCTAAATTTATTTGATAAATCTACTTGATTCTATTCATATCAAGATTTGTTCTGACAACCATGCATTAAATGATTTGATGTACATTTATTTTAGGTTCTGACAAAAACAACATTGGGGTGAATTGCTCCATTAATGTAATAGGTTCTAACATTTTTTTTTTATACTTATACTTTGTCATATTATCATATTTACACGATACTTATTCATATATTTCAATTCAATTGACTTTACACATTTTTAGAAGATTGCACTTTATCAGGTTGCCTTGTTTCTAGTGAAATATATGCAAATATTCTACCCAAATTTGAAAGTCGATTACAACTTTAAAAATATTTCAGTCTTTAAATTGATAGAAATCTTTTAATTAAGTTGTAATGCGTTTTGAATTTAAATGAATCATTTGCAATATTCCGTATGGAAGTGAGGCAATATGACAAAGTGAATCTTTTCTTAACATTTGTGTAGTTGATTGAATAAAAAAGACAAAAAGAAAAAAAAAAAAGTGAAGTGTAAAATCGGCCATAATTAGGATGGCAAAATGTGTAATATAATTATCCTTATTGTTCTTGGTTTGATCTTGTTATTCTCTTTTTAATATAATCTTGGCCATTGTTAGTCTTCTGATTATTGTTTCCTTTTTTGATATATAGTTTTAGGAATATGCTACATAACGGGATTAATTAAATAATTAATTAAGCATATAGGCATGTAAACAATTAACTTACAATATTAATATACTCAGAAAATTAAATAAATAATAGTAAGTGGTAATTTAAATGTAAGCTATTGATATTCGAGCAACACATGAATTCTGATCAGGTCAATTCAAATTCTCTATTTTAATTATTTATTTATTTTTTAATTTACATTATAAATAAATATCAAGTATCTTAATATTTCATTGAAAGTACAGGTCACATCCATTTGTTATGTATCAATAAAGTAGAACACATAAAGATACGTAAATTATAAAGTTAAAATTGGTTTTGCATTATTAACCATTGTGGCTTTTTGTTCGTGCATGAGCATTTGATTTTAACAATCCTTTTATTATGGATATACACGTGTATATATCCTCATATATATGGGGCACAAGCTTGTAACATGCATAAATATGACTTCATGTCATCTATAATACTTATTTTATAATATATTTCGTTATTATGTCGCATGTATACAATAACACACCTTTTACATATTATTTATTTCGTGGAGATTTCAAATAAAAAGAAAAACTTAAACTTAATTTAGGCATGCCATTGTGAAAGTGTCAACATGGCTCGTGAAGTGCCAAATATATATTATATATACATACATATATATTCGAGGTAACAAGATTAACTAAAAAAGTAAATTAAATAAAATATATATTGAAGTTCTCATAAGAAATATTTCATTGTGAATATGATACGTTTTGTAATATTATAAACGTTGAAGATAAGATATGGAACACGTATAGGAATAGAATTACAAAAAAAATGTCTTTCTAGTACTTAAATTGAGCATATATGTATATTTTAAATAATATAAATTATTCTACATTTAATCATTTATTGATAAAATTTACTTTATATTAAAAATTTATCCAGCGACATAGGGAACAATTTTCCAACAAATCAAAGGGTTACGTCAACTGGCAAATTCATGGCCCACCGACAACCTCGGTTTGACTTCAAATGTACGGACATCCTTGAAGCTACTCTTTATTTAATTATTTTTATTTTTATTTTTTAAAATTTTATATATTTTTTAAGTTGACGAAATCCTTAACGACCACCCATGCTTAATACAGTCAGTTTCCAGTTTCCCCTTCTCTCTCTCTAGAAAAAAATCAAAAAAAAAAAAGAAAAAAAAAAGAATATCATTTTCAATGAAAGTGATGTGAGAGAAATATAAATAATTGAATTTTTGGGTTATTATAGAAAGTGCTCTTTGTAGTTTGTAATTTGCCAACAGAATATTAGTGCAATTTTTGTTTCTTTTTGGTGTGGGAAAAGAATAATGATGCAGAACATGGTTCATCCTCAAGAACAGCTTCCCATAGTAAGTGCCTTTAGTCCTATTTATTTATTTTTATTTTTTGCCATGTATTTGCATCTAAATATTATGAGATGCTTTTTCTTGATCTTTATCTTCTTCTTTTTTTTTTTTTTTTTTTCTTTTTTCATGATCTTTATCTTCTTACCCATGTTGGGAAAATCTAGATTATTTTATGTTAGTTGTTTATTCATCATGCATGCATGTTGACGTTAGTTTTTGTTTTCAAGAAAAATTCACTACAAATTTAATAGAATTAAAATCTATTATTAAAATAGTTTTGTGATGGATTCTGTTTCATCACAATTGGTTGATATATATCTTTGTTACTGAATTAATCAAGGCTTTTAATCTACAGAATTAACTTTTGTGATGGAAGTTTCACCTCATACTGGAGAATTGTTACAGAAATTTATTATAAATTCTTCACAAGTGCCATTTTCTAAGTATCTTTAATTTTTTTTCAAAAAAAAAAAAAAAAAATCTATCAATATCTCTTCATGATATCTGTCATAAATATCATCTATTGATCATGAATCCTATTTGTCATAAATTTCTTGTTAGTGAAGAAGTATTTTCTTATAGTATTGAACGCTATTACAAAATAAGATTCTTGGAGTTTCACAGTAAATCTTGATGTAAGTCATTTCTTTTTGATCCATTTTTTCCTCCTACTTTTGAAACATTCTTGAAAAAAAAAATGATTTTAGAGGAAAAGCCGCTATATATATATATATATGAGAAATATTATATATGACCTACAAATTAAATTTAAGTGACAAAAACTTCGATTTTTCGGCCCTATTGATTATGGGATTATATGAATAATGATAAATGTAATGGCATAACTTGCACCAGCATCATCAAGGAGATATTTTGTAACCGCTTCCTTAATTGTATAATTAGTTCCTAATCATAATTTTCTGCTTACGGTTTACTCCATTTTAATTCTTCTTAGTGGAATATTTAGCTTTTCCAGCTTATACCATAAGTTTTCTTGTCTTGATTCTTTTATTCAATTAGACTAAGAGGGCATTTGTGTAAACTTACACACTATTCAAGAAAAATCTTATAAGATGTTATAAAGTGTAGGGTAATACTTTTTAAGAAATGAAGCTTACAAGCTACAAATGATCAGATGGCACTATGCTCGATATATATACATATATCATATAAGCTAAGACAAGTATTGCTAACTTATTTTTAAAATCTTAATAAGATCCTCTAATTTCTACCATATTAATTACATAATTGTTATTACTAATATATTATAAATTTCAAAATCTTATTTATATCTAAATATGATAAAAAAAACATTTTATAAGATATAAAAGCTTTAGGAACGTTTCAAATAAGCTCAGCCAAACACCTTCTAGAAAAGGAACTTACTTGCAACAAATTTTGATGGAAGCACTTCACATGTAATGATGAAAATATGTTATTATGGGGCAAAATTCCAAATGTTTGTTCAAAAATGGACATTGGCCCATCTTTGTACAAGTTAAAATACCATGAATTTCCTCGTTTGCCAATGCCCTCCCCACATTTTTTCCATATATCACCTCAATTCCCACATACCACATGGAGCACAAATGCGCAAACTTTTCCATGTTCTGAAAAAATATCCTTCAGATCACAAACAAGAACATTTAGGTCTCTCCTCAAGAAAGTTAATTCTAATCCAATATACATGGGCAATCACTACAAAAAAAAACATCCTATTACTAATGGAAAAATCCATCCCATTCAATGAAATTCATCACTAACATTATTCTGTATTAGATGCTATTCCATCACAAACTTGTTTGTATATGTCTTATCATTGATTAGTTCTATAACGTGATTGAAGTTTGTAACATAACTAAATTTTCTAGATGAAGTATCTAACGAACTAAAAAATTGTTATAGACATTTATATATTACAAATTTGATTTACATTTTGCTGATTTCTTAAAATGACTAGTATTCTGTTATAAATTCATCACATATGTCATTTATTTTTTATCCGTCACAAAATTTCCGTTAAGTAATGTTTCTTGTAATGAATGGAAACTAGTAGAATATTTTTGCCCAATTCTACCGGTCAAAAATATTCCGAAAACCCACTTAAAACAAGTGCATATAATATATTTTTTCAACTAAATTGATTGAGCATTATTACCATACTCATGCATTATTATTCTTCGCCATGCCAAGTGATGAGGTCTCATTAATTTTCCGACACATTTTTAAATATATGTTCTAATTCTGAATTATTCTAATTAATCTTAATTTCTATGACGTGTTTGGCAGGAAGATATTACAAGCCCTCTTGGAGCTCAAATTTTCGAATTTTGTGAATCCGAATTATTCCAAGACACACTTCAAAATTCAGAAGTTGCTTCAAATTCCAATGGCTGCTATGAAGAGCACTCTTCTTATCCACCACACGATCTCTCCATCACTGATGATATGAACCAATACACCACCACACTGGATAATAACGACATACCGCCGCCGGCCGCCACCACCAACACCACCGGCTCCTCCACTTCGACCACCGTCGCCACCAGAACCACCAAGCTCTCTGCCGTATTCTTGGACGACGACCTGGAAAATGCCATAGATTTTACCCTTTCTCCATCTTTTGCTGTCCCACATCACAATAATCAAGAACCTTTCAATATCAACCAGATTTCGTTAGGAGACACGGTGGTGGATGGGTCACTGTACGCGCCGCCAATGGTGGCGGTGCCGCCGCCCTTGTCAGTGGGCGGCCCGGTGTTGGGGCCGCCTCTGCTTCCGATAGGTTTCGAAGAGACTTCTGTGGCATCTTACATCAACCTGGCACCGTACTTTCCTCCAGGAAACATAAGTCCGCCACTTTCTGTAGATAATTCGGGGATTTTTACAGGGGGTACTGGATTGTTTTTGGGAAGTGATTTTTCAGATTTTCAGAGAGATAATGGTGGATTTCTGTTTTCTGATTCAATGGCGAGGGCCTTTAATTGCTCCAGCGGTGACCTTCAGGTACGAAGAAAATAACTTTTTATTAATGAAAAATTTGTGTTAGATCATATGCATAGTCATAACTAGACGATATCTACAGTGGATTTATAAGTGAAGTCTAATAAATTAAAAAATATTGTCAATGATGACACTTGTGATGAATTTCAAATAAATTGATTAGTCATGTGAGTTGGACTATATAGTTTCGTTGTAATACTAATTAGTGAAAGAAAAATATTGACTAGTTTGTTATTGAATAAAATTTATCATAGAACTATGTTATCCTAAATAAATTCGAACAATTCTGTGATGAAATTTGTAGTTAGACTATATCATGGTTTCGTCGTAAAACTAATTAGTGATAAAATAAATATTGGTTTGTTAGGAAATAAAATTTATTGTAGAACCAAATTAGCAATGAATTGTATTAATTTGTTCTTAGGTGAGGGAAGTGTATTCTTGTAGTGACAGCATGTTAGAATTGAATATTATTTCCTTTTAGGTTATAATTAGTTTGTGTTAATTTTGTTAGTGTTGTTGTTGTGGTTAATTAAGGCACCTAGCAACGAGAGCCAACATCGTATGCTCCATGGAAGTCCAAGCACAACTCTGGCAACAGAGATTTCGACTTTGGAAGATCCTATGTTTAAGGTGGGAAAACTCTCTGTTGAAGAAAGGAAAAGGAAGATCCATAAATACATGAAGAAAAGAAATGAAAGGAATTTTAGCAAGAAAATTAAGGTCTCTCTCTCTCTCTCTCTCTTAACTGTGTGTTATTTCTTCACTTCAATTGCATCCAACGTGCATTTAATGCATGTTATGTCATAACGAATGAGGATAGTTTATTGATAAGCTCTCATATCTATTAATACATAGATCGAGAATCGAGTCTCGTAAAGAGTAGCTGGGGGAACTAGC
>JACFYI010001436.1:1950917-1970029 GCA_014898755.1 Handroanthus guayacan | reverse complement strand
CGAAATGAAGCCCCTCACTCAAGAACAATGCTTAAACATGCTCAAGGAGAAAGCAAACTTCGATGACGAGGGTAAGCATTGTTTGTCTGCATGGCCTACGTCTACTATTGGGGAAAAAAATATTTTTCGTCCTTGAAATATACAATTTTCTACTTTTGATCGTATATGTATTGAATTAAAAACTTTAGTCTTGTAACTTATACCAATTTTGATTTTTCATCCTTTTTCTGCTTGCTGTAGATTTTTTGTTGCTAAAATCAGATGTGGCTCGCCAAAAATGCATTTTATGTTGACGTGTTAGATGACGCGAGCCATGTCAGATTTTGGTGCCAAAAAGTTCACTATTGGTGAAAGAGGATGAAAAATCAAAAAAATGTTTCAAATAAAGTCAGTCAAGCACCCTCTTAATATAAGATCCCATTATCGATATTGAGACCGACAATAAAATAAAAAAAATTACCTTCACGTAGCTATCTCACTATAAGAAATTTAAGTAATTACAACGGTTGAAAACTGATGTTAATAAGAAATATTAGTGATGGAAAGTTATTTGCTATAACTTTATCATAGCGATGATGTGTACTTTTGTAATGGTAGTGAAAAATCCACCATGGTATGTCTGGGGTGGATGTCTTCACCTAAATTATATTTCACCTAGGCTTTTTGGATAATTGGATACCACATATACCATACTTTTTAATTTTAGATTATTGACTATTACTTTCACCACGATTATCAATTTTTCAATTGCAATTTATTTTATTTATTTATTTTTTGTGTGTGGGTGTCTTTTCTCTGGCTATATATTTATATTTATATTTTTTGCCACAGAATTGGAGACAGTTGGGAATACTATATTTAGTCTTTCAGGAGGCTCACCCTTAATTACTATCATCCTTGGGAGAGCTCTCAAGACACCGCCAGATCCAGCTGCAAGAATCCAATTGCTTCATCAACTCAACTCTTATCTGAGCAGAACCCAAATTATTAGAGGAAAAACACAAGTTTTGGGACTAAGTTATGATAGATTATCCCATGAATTGAAGCCATGTTTGCTTTACATGGGCCAATTTCCAAATGGCAAAAACATAGAAGCTGATAAACTCTACTTGTTGTTGGCGGCTGAAGACCTCATATTACCAGAGGATTTGGAGAAAGGGAAAACATCACATATGGAATCTCTAAGGAAGATGTTAGAAAATCTAGCTTATAAAAGGCTTGTCGAAGCGCAAGAAGATAAAGTGTCCACAACAAGAATGTACAAGTCTTGTCGGCTTCGTGCCAAAACACGAAGTTTCTGCATCATCAAAGGGGAAGATGAGGATTTTTTTGAGATTATAGACTTTAAAGATCGAAAAAAGGTAAGAACCTCTACGCGTAGACTTGCTGTGTACCTGGGCAAGTATGAAGATAGTGATGTGATTCAGTTTATGAGTCGAGATACAGTGAGGAAAATCCGGTCTCTTCTCATCTTTGGCACATCCGACTCAAAGGAGAAATCATGGCCGGAGGAGATAACTGACCTCAAAGAGTTCAGTCACCTAAGAGTTCTAGATTTTGATGGGGTTAATTTCAATGTCCGAAAGCCCCCAAGGGGAATGGACAAACTAGTTCTCCTAAGATACCTTAGTTTTCGAGAATGTTTCCTGGAGACACTTCCATCTGCTATTAGCAAATTCCCAGGTTTGGAAACTCTTGATCTACGTGTGAAAGCTGAGTGTAAGATGACCATACCAAACGTCCTTTCAAATTTGAAAAGATTGAGGCATCTTTACTTCCCGGTGGTCTGCGAATGTGATGGCAATGGTACGTTGCAGTTGCAAGACTTGCAAATGCTGGAAATACTTGTCAACTTCGATACAGGGGTGTGTGACATTGACGACCTGTCTCACTTTCACAATCTGCAAATCCTTACAACAATTTCAGAAGGAAAACACGATGAAATAGTTGGCATCATCAAATATTTAGATGCCAAGAAAGCCAATAATCTGCAACAGTCATGTCTTGAAATCAGAAACTTCGACTGTTACTAGAGCAACAGGACAGACATATTCAGGAAATTGTTAGCGTGCAAATACATCCACTCGTTACACATTGAGGGGCAGATAGGCGACTCCCTTAAGGAAGTCGAAATATCTCCAAATTTTACCGAGATGGTCTTTGACGGTTCTGAACTTGACGATGACCCTATGAACATATTAGGCAAGCTTGCGGATTTAAGGAGCCTTGCTCTGTGTAAGGATGCGTTCGTAGGGAGAGAGATGACCATATCGACTTGGTCAAAGTTCCCTGAGCTTCGAATCCTGAAACTCGTGAATTTGCAGTACCTGCAAAAAGTAACGTTCGAAGAAGGAACAATGCCGAAGCTTTCAACTTTGGAGAATAACAAGTGTGAAGGCTTGGAGAAAGTGGCGATGTCAAAAGCATTGGACAATAGGCTTCGACTTGCACAAGGAAAGAAAGGAGACGACGTTTACCTTGTTGAGCCACCCCCTACAGTAACTTAATTATGACGACAATTCAGGCGTCCATTCATCTTGCTGCAACATATATGCATGTTTTTCATTTCTCATTCTGTGTTTTTCCCCAAAGGAAATATGAAGAGATATCTATTTTCCTGCCTGATGGTGTCTCTTGATTTCCTTCGAGGGAGTCTAGGATCTGCACCATAATTGATGCTGTTCGCTAATTCTTGGAGGGGTTAATTGCAATTTACCCTCCTATGATAGGAAATGTGCCAATAACTCACCATGAAGAAATAATAGTTGTTGAGACTCCTGTGATTTAAAAAATCATGCATTATATTCCCCTCTGTTAGGCGGTGTAGCTTACTTGCGCATTTTGCAACTAGTTTTGTTGTTTTGGCTTCCGCAATTAGTAAGTACATAGTTTTGCACAAACATTATAACCTAATAGCAATTGCCTTTTTTTTTTTTTTTCTGTTAAAAGTTTTTTGCTCTTCAATTGCTTCCCCTTTAACGAAGGAAAGTTCAACCAACAAATTAAATATTTTTTAGTATTATAAAGGACAAAAATGACATAAAGGCTAAACTAACAAAATCAGTTACAAATTGCGCAATGAGCCACATTACCTGATGAAGAGGAGCATAATACATGATTTTTTTAAATTACAAAGGGTCTCAGCATCTATTAATTTTTCACAGGAATTTTTTTTTGGCACATTTTTTATTAGTTTGTTCACTTTGAATCGGGTAATTGGAACAGTTGGGTAAAATCGAATTACATCCAATCAACTATTGATTCGGTTCACAAACTTCAATTTTTGAATTCGAGAATCCGAGACACAATTCAATAAACCCAACAACGATGATGATGATGATGATGATTATTATTATTATTATTATTATTTACCTAAACTCATAACCAAATCCTTATCCCTACATTAATGGCATGCTATGAGGTATTGTAATTTTACATTCACAAAGAGTGTTATTGACTTATTGTAATTACAATTATACGGGGGTTGTTGTTGTTGTTATTATTACTATTACTATTACTATTATGACAATGAGGTGGTCATTATATTTTTGTCACTTGACACCTTTTCTCATATCAGAAGTCAAATAAATTGTTATCAGATCAATTCTTAAGAAACATTTAATATCATTATGCAGCTGATTTTGTTATTTACGCCTTTATAATATCATTTTTACCCTTTATAACAAAACATTTAATTTATTGTTTGAAGTTTCTTTGATAAAAGAAAGAAACAATGCAAGAGTAGAAAATTTTTAACAAGGAAAAGAACAAAAAAAAGGGAGAAAAAAAACAGAAAGCAAGTGCTATTAATGCTTGTCAGTATCATATACTTGCTAATAGAGAGAAAAAAGATATTACATAGGTCAAAACAACAAAATTAGTTGCAAATACAGGAGTAAGCCATATTACTTGCTAGAGGAGAGCAAAATGCATAATTTTTTTATACAAGGATTTCATGGGAACACATTACCTTTTCTGTAAAAAACGCCCATGAGAGGCTAACATCAAGGGCAAGAATAGTGGGAAAGGCTTCCTATGTTCCCTCCAAACCTACTAATGTGTGGCCCCCATTCTTCGTTTTCCTCCTTTTGTATCTACTTTTTTTGGTAATGACTTTCGTCCCCTGGTAACAAACTAGTGGCCAGTTGACTTCTCCGTTAGGTTGCTAAACGAAGCATGTAACTTTGAAAAATCAAAGTTATAATAATAATAATAATAATAATAATAATAATAATAATAACAATATATTAAAAATTATTTACTTAAAATGATGAAAAAATTGAACATAGAAAATATGAAAACTTAAGAGTATGAATAGATTAAGCATTAATATCCTTTAGAAAATGATTAAGCTATATGAGGTCGGGAGCTTGATCTTGTAATTGGTTGTCGGTATTTTTTAAATTGTTGATCCATGCTTAGGATGTTTATTGGATCGGATGATTCATCGCTTCGGGTAATTGTAACAATTGGGTAAAATCCAATTACATCCATTCATCTACCGATTCAATTCACAAATTTCAGTTTTTAAATTTGAGAACCCGATAAGATTCAATAAATTCAACAATAACAATGATAAAGATGATGATGATGATGATGCAATAAAATTTGACTATAACGATGATGATGATGATGCAATAAATTTGACAATGACAATGTTGATGATTATTATGATGATGATGCAGACCACAACTCATTCCATTAAGAATTTCGTTAGTTAATTAACAATGAAGTGGTTATTGTAATTTATTTATTTTTTTTTACCACAACTCATTCCATTAAGAATTTCATTAGTTAACTAACAATGAAGTGGTTATTGTAATTTATTTTTTTTGTTTTCAGTTGACACCTTTTCTTGTATTAGAAGTCCAATAAATTGTTAGCAAATAATTCTTGTTCCATTTCTTCACCTTTTCTCCTTGGTTGCAGGTATAAACGAGTTGTAAGTGGATGAAAATAAGCTTAAAACTAGTAATGTGCCATCACATGCAGGGGTGGCAATCTCGCCCCGCTCCACGGGTACCCGCCCCACAATGGGGCGGTGCGGGTACAGGTTTTTTCTGCTGCGGGGTTGGACGGGTGCGGGTTCATAGTAAACTTGCCCTGCCCCATCCTGCCCCACCCCCTTACATATATATTATAATTTACACTAATTAAATAAATTATATATAATATATAAATAAAAAAAGAAAAAACAACCACAAGTCTGCCCTGCCCCCATACCCTCTATGACCCACTTTCTCTTTTTCAAATTTCAATTTTCACTCCCTCCCATCTCTCTCAAATCTCAAAACCTTAGCCTCTCTCTCATCTCCCAACTTCTCCTATATCTTTCACTTGGGTAGTCATCAAATTTCAGATTTGTAGCTTAACCTATCTAATCAGTCATTAAAGCTTGCAAGAATAGGTATGCAAGATTTTAGTGTGTGCGTGTGTGTATGTATGTTGTGTGAGAGTGTATTGTGCGTATGTGCGTTGTGCGCGCGCGTGTGTACTGTGTATAGGTGTGTTGTGTGCGTGTGTATGTGTATTTAATTATTATTTTGAAAAAAAAAAGTGCAGGTAAGGGCGGGACGGGTGTGGGTTTAGTTATTTTAGGGCGGGGTAGGTGCAAGTTCTGGGGTTCAGAACCCACGGGATAGGGAAGGGTGGATTTTGAGAGATAAAAAAATCTGTGGGGTAAGTGCGGGTAGGGGGAAAACCTGTGCCTACCTGAGCCATTGCCATCCCTAATCACATGCAAGAATCATGACTAAGCATTCTACAAAAAAAAGGTTTAAAGTAGTAAAATATAAAATTACAAATGATAAAATGTAACGGACAAGTTTAATGAGTAATGTGTAACAATACTTATAGTTCAAATAATTGATAAGTATTATTTTTAATTCTAATATTTCTATTCTAATAACAAAGGTCCTTTTTTTCCCCTTCAATTCCAATATATCTATTTCTTGTTCCCATTTCAAGAAAGAACAAAATATTTAGGCGGTTTTTGCAACTGATTATGAATCATACCTACTTGATCATAAGCTACTGAAATCTATTTTTGAGTGTTTGAAAACTATGCTTCTGTTGTAAGTTCTCCAAAATTAATCAACAATAATCTATAATCTCATAAGTAGCATTGGGACGGCTCATGAGATGTGGTAAGCTATTTTTAACATAAAAAAGTAGGTAATTATATAGTTGCAAAAGTCATTATCTTTTGTTGGTTTACAGTGAACTATTTGATAATTTTCAAACACCAAATACTTTTTATTGTAATCCACTTTGTTCAACTTTTACAAAAATAAATGATTATATATTTGCATAATTTCTTGCAAACACCAACTTACTGTGAAGTTCCACTGTCTTGCGAACACTTGTCCCACAATTGAACTATTGAATCCTAAAAGTACTTTGTGGTAGGACCCATTTTTAATTTCTCACTAACTCAAAGAATAGAAATACTCTTATGCATTTCACACGTCTCAGTCAAACAATCCAAGTAATTTTCCATAACTTTCATTTCGAACTGATTTACATGATTGTGATTTTCCAAAAGTACTATATATGGAGTGTTTAAAATAACTTTTGAACAAATATTTTATTGAACTTTTAGCTTAATTTTTATAACTAGGGATAATTACCTCTACACTCTCAAAAGTTTATCATAATTACCAAAATACTCCATGAGATTTGAATAATTACTATTATATTCCTTACTGTACAATTCAGCTAATACATAATTACAATTACACCTTTAAACATATGCAGTATTACAATTACTCAGTGGTGACTCCAGGATCTTTATTTAGTGGGATCCTTTTAAAGTTTTCAATTATTGAACTCAATAAATATATTTAATAAAACACTATAGAGAATTTCATGACTTAAATTATAAAAATAAAATATGAAAAATATCTTTATAAAAAAAGAAGAAGGTAAATTAGCGTATCAAAACATATAATATGCTAAAATAATTAAAAATATTTACATATTCAATAATATGAAAAATTATGAAAAAGATTAACAAAAGATTTTACTAAATTACTATTAAGTTAATAAAAACATAAAATTTTAACTTACGAAGATGACCTGGAGTTTGACAAACAGGTTGAAAACTAATAAGCATGAGTAGTGAAAAACAAAACTTACAAGAGAAATATGAAAAATATAAAGTTTCAAGAAATGATTTGGTTTGATATTGAGCAAATAAAACAAATATAGACAACTTGAAAGGCCTTTTCCAACTTTAAATTCTAGTATCAACTGACTCTTCACATTCCAAACATTTGATATTCTAGAATCACTTTTATTTAGTAATTTACTTCCAATTTGATAGTGCGGTCCTACTTATATATATTTTAATCTAATATTTAAATATTATATATAAATAAATATATACCTTAATTGAGAAAAAAAAGGAGGAAAAAAAAGAAAGAAAATTCAGTGGGGTCTTGGGACCCCACTAAACAAACATTGGCGTTGCCATTGCAATTACTTTCCTTGAACATATATATGCATATACAGTTATACCCTATTATCCAGGGGGTCTACTTATAATATTTAGAATTTTCGAGGGATGTAATATAACCATCCAAACTCAGGGGCCATAATAATAATTATCCAAATCTTATAGAGTAATTTGATAATTATACGGAATATCAAAGGGTGTTGTAGGGATTATCCCTTTTAACTAGTATATTGTACAGAATGGCGCTTCAATTTTTGACTTTTTAAAGTTAAGTAAAGGACAAGACTAAAAGCGACTCTTTTTACTCTTTCGAATTACGCAAGTAACATTTCTATTTTTAGTTCTCTAAAATTAACAAGAAAAAATATAAAAAGCCAAAAACACCTATCACCCTATTCCTGCAGGATATATATATATATATATATAGATGTACATTTTTCTAGATACCCTCAACTTTTACTATAACTTTCTTTTACAATCTATTACAACCATTTATTTCGTCAAAAGTCATATAAGAAGATAACCAGGAAGGAAACCCCACTCATCTAACGATGAAAATCCATCATCTTGGCCATAACAAGTATCCAGAAGAAATGGTTCGGTCCAAAAACATTCTTGGAATCCTCCAAAAGGATCCGCATAAGTACTAACCCTTTCATCATTAATCCGATCCTGCAAAAGTTTAACTTGTTCACAAGTTTCTGCTTTAAATTGATTTTCAGATAAGCAACTTATTTTAAGTTGTTGAGGTAATTGTAAAGATGAGGCACACTCCTTTGAAACCCAAGAACTGGACCCTAATGATTCTAATATGTGCACATCAGATACCTGAAAAGTGGTGGGTTTTCGTGAAAATTTTTGTGCTTCAGAAGCTAAATCTGCGCCAGCTAATGCTTCTTGAGAGTTCTTGCAATTTAAATCTGCGCCAGCGAATGCTGCTTGAGAGTTCTTACAATTATAAGTTAGTCGAGGAGAGTTTTGGGTAGAGTTTGCTGCGGTTGTTTTATTACGTTTCTTGAGATGTCTGTGCCAGAAGTTTTTTATCTCGTTGTCTGTTCTTCCGGGTAATTTTGCTGCAATGGCGGACCACCTGTATTTTGGAGACAATAAACATTGTTTAGGACTTTTTCAATTGGGTTTCCAACAGTGAAAATTAGGGTGGCAGCGAGCCAAGCTCGAACTTGACAAACCTTTTTTCTTTTCTTTCCTTTTTTATTTTTTTTAATTTTGTTGCCGAGCTTGAATCAACTTTTATCCAAACTAGTTGGACTCGCTTGACACCGTGATGAAAAGCAAGGACAAAAATTAACTTTAGCCTTTATGTTACATGGGATAGATTCAATTTTAAGGAAATAAATGAGAAAAATCATTTAAGTGCATACTTATTTCCAAGCTCATCATGCAATTTTGTTATGAGTTCTTCTTCTTCCTTGGTGTAATTCCCTCGTTTTATACCGGGTCTTAAGTAATTCATCCATCGCAATCTGCAACTCTTCCCGCATCTCTTAAGACCTGAAACACAAGCAAGGTATGAGGGTTAATCTGGAAGAGATTGGAAATGACCAAAAATATCCTTAAAGAACAAATAATATCCAAACATGACAAAGATCTACATTCTTTTATTCAGGTCTTTCCTATACCCAGTACTATGATTATTATTAATTAGAATAAAGCCGTTCTTACAAGATCTTAGAATAAAAGTGTATTTCCACAACCCGGCATATGATTATGATTAATTAGAATGAAGTTTAAATGAATCTTTCCACTACCATTTTTACTGAAAAACAAAGAACCCCAAGTAAAGTTCAAAGTTTTACACTAATTTTATGACACAAATAAATGAATATAACACCATATATCTTCATAATTGTCTATACATTTGTCTGTTTCTTACCAGCAAACTTGGGAAGCAGTTTCCAGTTCCAGTGGCCATATCTGAGAATATAATCTCTCAGCTTTTTATCTTCTTCTTCACTCCATGCACCTTTCTTAAATCCATTTTTGTCAATACAGGGTGTCCTCATTATAATCTTTAATTTCTTTTCTTTTCTTTTTTTCTTTTTCCCTTCCAAATTTCTAACTGCAGATTTAGTTTTGTTGTCTGAGTCCCAGATAGTAGGAAGCTTGCTCTTACGTATACACACATTTGAGTGAGTTCAGAAAGACCGAAGACCAAAGACCAAGAAAGGTTCAGTGTGAACATTATGAAACAAGGAAGGAAGTGGGACTTACTGCATTTATTTATGTTTATGTTCGCTTGTTAGTCATGTGCCTGAAAAGTAAATGAAAGATAAGGGACTATATATGTGGCCTCTTGCTTCATACGAAGTTGTCATTTTCATGTTTAATGATGATATATGGTTGCCAAGATGTGTAAACACGTTTTCTTTTCATTTTCATGGAAAAGAAGTCTTGAAAATATTTTGGGAACATTGTTACTAATTTGGGATGGTCTTGGGAAATTTGGAGGAGTTTTATGGAAGAATGAGTTTTGGAGAAGGATTTGTTGGAATTATGAAGTAATTTTTGGTATTATTATTATTATTATTATGATGTATACCACAACTCATTCCATAAGTATCTTCGTTAGTCAATTAGCGATGAGGTGGTATTGTGTTTCTATCACTTGGCATCTTTTCTCTTATTAGAAGTCAGATAAATTATTAGTAGATCAATTCTTGTCCCATTTCTTTACCCTTTTTTTTTGGTTACAAGTATACTTAAAATTTGTTATGAGTGGATGAAAATAAACTTAGAATGAGTAATGTGCCATCACATGCAAGAATCACGATTGGCTATTCTATCTGAAATATTTAAAGTGGTAAAATGTAAAATTCTTGCAGTATAAATGATAAACTGTAACGGACAAATTTAATTGGTAATGTGTAAGAATACTCATAGTTCAAATGACTTATAAGTATTTTAGTTTTTATTCTAATATATCTATTCAAATGTATCTATTCAAATAACAAAGTTCTTTTTTCTTTCTTTCTTTTTTTTGGTCAATTCTTATATGTGTGTGTGTGTGTGTGTGTTTCTAGTTCCCATTTCCAGAAAGAACAAACTATTTATGTTGTGTTTGCAACTAATTATGAAAAGTACTTATGTGATTTTGAGTTGTTAAAAACTGTTTTTTAGAGTTTGAAAAGTTTACTTCTATTGTAGGTTCTCTATAATTAATGAGTAATAATTTATTTTATTCTCGTGTTATTCATAATTGGCACATAACCTCCTGCATAAAAAAAATTTAGCTGATTGCACTCCTGTATTTTCAATTTTATTGCTACTCGCCGCAACCTCTCATAAATTTAATTTCAGCATAATTTTTAACAGTACTTGCGTATTTGTCTTTATGTCTTATAGCAGTAGTCTTGATTAACTTATAAATTAAAAAAAAAAAAAAGGGAAAACACCCACAAACAATACAACATAATTTCCAACAAAAAGAAAAAGAAGATTAAGTGCTAAACATTACTTCAGCCTATTATTATTAAAAAAAAAAAAAAAAAGAAAGAAAGGGAGAGAGAGAGAACCAAAAGCGTGCAATATGCAAATATAGAACAGTTCTAATGGCAGCTTCCAAACACAGAACAATCATCTTGATTTTTTAACAAGAAGAAAATTACCATGAGAAACATGAGAAAGAACTTACTTTTGCTGGCTCTTCATCTTCTTCTATTTTGGCTAGGAAATCATTACCGCTCTTCATCCTACTTCGGCTGCAAAACCACATTGAAGAAGAATGAGAGGAGCAATGGAAGAGAGCCCTAGAATCTTACAATATGCAGCTTGGTCTGAGGGGATTCATGGAAGAAAGTTTGGTCTTTTCTTTATAATTAAGAAGGGTAAAAATGACATTTCATTAGCAAAATTGCAGTGATAGTCACAGACATGGGGTGCGTGAATCACATTCCAAATTTAGGTGTTAATTGCAATAGAATTGAAAACATGGGAGTACAATCAGCTAGTAATTTTATATAGGGGGTTATGTGCCAATTATGACTAACACAAGGATAGTTTATACAATTTGTCTAATCCATAATTTCATTAGCAGCATTGAGGCTACTCATAAGGTGTCGTAAGCTATTTTTAACTAAAGTAGGTGATTATAGTTTCAAATATTACCACATTTCTTTAACTTAGTGAACTATTTGATGGTTTTTTAAACATCAAGTACTTTTTATTATAATCCTTTCTTCTTTTTTTTTTCAACTTTTAACAAAAATAAAGGATTATATATTTGTAAAATTTTTTGCAAACATCACCTTATTGTCCAATTGAAGTTTCAGCATCACGTGAGCATTTGTACCACAATTGAACTATTAAATCCTAAAATTAAAGTACTTTGTCGTATTAATCCTTTTTAATTTATCATTGACTCAAAAGGATAGAAAACGCTTCTGCGTTTCGCGCTTCTCCGTCAAACAACCCAAGTAATTTTCCATCTTAATCCCCTTTTGGACTTACGTATGTAATTGTGATTTTCCAAAAGTACTATGGAGTGTTTCCAATGACCTTAAACAAATATTTTACTGAACTTTTAGCTTAATTTTTATAACTGGGAATAATTACCTCTATATCCCTTGGATTTATTATAATTATCAAAGTACCCCATGGAGTTTGCATAATTACTATTACATCTCCTACTATATATACAGTTCAACTAATGCATAATTACAATCACACCACCTCTATGCATATATAATATATTACAGTTATACCCCTTATCCATGGGGTCATTTGTAATATTTAGAATTTTCAGGAAGTATAATAATAATTATCCAAACTCATAATATATAATGGTAATTATCTAAATTTTTGAGATTATTTTGATATTTATACTAAATCTTAGGGAATTTTGAGGTAATTATCCCTTTTAAATATACTTGAGTTGTATAGGAATAGGTCTTCGATTCCGAACTTTTTAAAATTAAGAGGGTATTTGACATTGCTTTTACTTTAAAACGAAGTGATTGTTATGTAAAAAAATTAAAAAGCTAATTGTAAAAGTGTGTAGCAAAATTTGAGACTATTTGCAATTAAAAGCTAAAAAGTTACTGGTACTATTTGTCAAAAAATGATTTTTTTATATATTTAATTATATTTTTAAAATTTAAATTATAAAAATGAGAATAATACGTTATTTTTATATAATATTTTTAATCGAAAAGTAGAAGCTAAAATCTCTGGTTAATTTTAGCCTAAAATTACTTTTGCAAAAGCAAAAATTATCTTACTAAATACATCCAAAACCAACTTTCAATAGTTCGAAGCCAAAAGCTGTTTTCAAAAGTAATGTCAAACACCCTCTAAGTACGTGGAGTGGATGCTGGGTGCTCCCCTAGTGGGGCAACACCCTTTTAAACCCTTTTTTTAATTTCTTTTTTTCTTTTTTAAATTTCAATTTTTTGCTCTTTTAACCCCTCTCTCATCTCCCAACTCCTCTCTATCGTTCACTTGGGCAGCTGTCAAATTTTAGATCTAAATAATACACACACACACACACACACATATTGTGTAAGATTGTAATTTATACATGTGTATTAAAATATATAACCATTAACTATAATTTCGTACATATATTTTTCTGGATTTTTAATATACAATCTTACCCAATGTACATATGTACATACATATATATATATATATCTAGAGAGAGAGAGAGAGAGAGAGAGAGAGAGTTTTTAGATCTGAAATTTATGGCTGCCCAGGTGACAGATAGAGGAGCTGGGAGACAAAAGTGGGAAGGAAAAATTGAAGTTTAAAAAGAAAAAGGAAAAAAAAATTCAAACAAAACAAAAAAAGAAAATTAAAAGGTTGGACGGCATAGGGTGCTTCCCCAGCATCCACCCCACCCTCTTAAGTAAAAGATATGGCTAAAAGCAACTTTTTTCACTCTTTCTAATTATGTGAAAGTAATATTTCTATTTTTAATTCTCTAAAATTAACAAAAAAATATAAAAGGACAAAAGCAACCCTCAACCTATTTTTGCAAGATATTTTTTATTTTTATTTTTTCTCAAATACTCTCAACTTTTACTATAACTTTATTTTACGGTCTATTTACAACTTTTCATTTTGTCAAAGGTAAAAGCTCTTGCAGTCACAAATAATATCCCATATGAAAAGATAACCACAAAGGAAGCCCCCCTCATCTAACCTTGAAAATCCATCCCCTTGGCCATAGCAAGTATCCACAACAAATGGCTCACTCCAAAAACATTCTTGGAATCCTCCAAACGAATCCAGAGGAGTACTAAGCCCTTCATCATTGATCTGATCCTGTAATACTTCGACTTGTTCATAAGTTTCTGCTTTAAGTTTTGATTTTCGAATAAGTAACTTATTTTAAGTTGTTGAGCTGATCGTGAAGATGAGGCACTATCCTCTGAATCCCAAGGACTGGACCCTGATGATTCCAGTATTAGTATATCTGATGCCTGAAAATTGCTGATTTTTGTGAAAACTTTTGTGCTTCAGAAGCTAAATCTGCGCCACCTAATGCTTCTTGAGAGTTCTCGCAATTATAAGTCATTCGAGAGGAGTTTGAGGTAGAGTTTGGTGCAGTTGTTTTACTATGTTTCTTGAGACGTGTGTGTCAGAAGTTTTTTATCTCGTTGTCTGTTCTTCCGGGTTATTTTGCTGCAATGGCGGACCACCTGTATTTTGGAGACAATAAACGTTGTTTAGGATTTCTTGAATCGGGTTTTCAATAATGGAAACTTGGGTGTCAACAAGCCAAGCTCGAGCCTAAAGAACTTTTTTCTTTTCATTTTTGTTGCTTGAGCTCGAGCCAAGTTTCATACAAATTAGCTGGACTCACTTGACACCGATATGGAAAGTAAGGACAAAATTAACTTTAGCATTTGTGTTACGTGGGATATGTAGATTCATCATTAAAGGAAATTAAAGGAATAAATAAGAAGAACTATTGAATCAAGTGCATACTTATTTCCAAGTTCATCATGCAATTTTGCTATAACTTCTATGTGCCTGAATAGTCCATAAAAGAGAAGAGTCTATGTGGCTTCTTATTTCATATATAGTTGTCATTTTCGTGTTTTATTATATGGCTGCCAAAATGTGTAAACACGTTTACTTTTCATTTTCATGGAAAAAGAAGTCTTGGAAGTATTTTGAAAACATGTCTCTAAGGAATGTTTGGGTTGATTCTTGGGAAATTTGGAGGAGTCTCATGGAAGAACGAGCTTTGGAGAAGGATTATTTGTTGCAAATTATGAACAAATATTTGGTTTTATACATTTTGTGAGAGAATTTTTATGGTAGATTTTGGTTATGTCAATTTTTGTTTGATTGGTACTAGTTTCTTAATATGACATATTGTTTATATAGGGTTGTTTAACGAAAATGAACCGATTGCCAAAAAGTGTTAAAGCTACAAAGAAAAATGCCGCAATTGCGACCTTTGTAAATCGGTCAAAATTCTCTTTCCCAAAATAATATTTCATCTCTTATTTCTTGTATTAAATACATATCAAGTGTATTAAATATATATTTCTGCATAAAAATACATGATTGTGGCTATCATACACTAGGTAAATATTCATCCAATGAAATACGAGATGAAAGACGAATTGAAATAGAAAATCCAGAGTGCTCCCAATCCTTTCAAAGAAATACAGCAAAAGAGAATAAAGGAAAATCCATAGGCTAACCTCATCATCTGTCCCCTAGCAACTGCGAGATCAACCCTTGAGTGCTATAATAATTGAAAAATATTTATTAATATTAAAAAACATTTTTTTTTCTCCTGACTAAATATTAAAAGAGCTTTTTGCATAAACCACCCCTGTGAAATTTCTAATTGGCAAAAAACCCCCTATGTTATTTTTATTAGCAACTATACCCCCTGTGTTATTTAGTCAATGCATTGCAGGCCCCTATACCCGGTGTGTGCATCTCACTCGCCCCACTTGAGAGTGGTTGTGTAATTTTTGGCATGAAAAGACTAAATTACCCATATATTCATGAGTTTCTTGCATAAACACCCCTTGTGAAATTTGTAATTAGCAAAAAATCAATAAGTTCAAATTTTAATACTAAACCAATTAACATTGAAGAATTTTTAATAAGATTAAACTCAACGAAACTCAAACGAAATCAATAAGTTCATATTATAATAATAGACCAACCAAGCAACTCCAAGACATTCCAATAAAATTAAACTCCACCAAAATTCATTTTACACTATAAAATTAAACTCAACCAAAGCTAAATGCAAATAGTAAGTTCATATTTCAAAATAGACCATCAAACTTCATTACAACAAAATGCATAATTACTATCCCAAAATAAACTAACACCAAATTTAGATATCACTGCTAGATTGAGTCCTCTTCAAAGCCCTCTCTCTTATATTCCTCGAAAACTTGAGTTTTATTTTAGAATATTTTATTTCTTCAAAAATTAACTTCCAATTTGACTAATTTAATTAAAAAAAAAAAGAGAAAGAAAAGAAGGGGTATTAATGGAAATTCACTTGTGGTCAATGATAAATTAAGAGTTGGGTGAGGTGAGCAAAGTTTAAATAACACAAGGGGTATGGTTGCTAATAAAAATAACATAGGGGGTTTTTTGCCAATTAGAAACTTCACATGGGGGGTTTATGCAAAAAGCTCAATATTAAAATAACATTTAGAAGATATGGGTATATATAGTATATATTTTAATTAACGTAATGAATAATGATTTGAAATAATTAAAATTTCAATAATATTTTGGAGGAAAGAAATAAATTGTGGAGCAATGGTTTCTGTTGTTTTGAGAGAATGAATTTGTTTTTCCGTAGAGTGAATTGAAAACAGCAATCCCGACATAGCTTTCCTACATATTTCAAGGTTCACAATTTTGACTTATTTTGGAATTTAAGGAAATAAAATAAAATTGGTTGTCGGGTTTTCAAATATGCTCTAATCAATGTGTTTCTTAATGTCAAAACGAATATTTCTAAGTGGAATCAACATCTTTGGTCTCAAATTTCTCTAAATATTTCTATTTTTTTAATACAAAAATTGGACAAATATTATTGTGAAAATTTGAAAATACATGGTAACAAAATATTTCCAAAAACCATGTACTAGCATAGAAACTGAATAATTGAAAATTGAATCCACGAAACCAATAGAAGCCCTAAAGATGTCTTTCTAATTAATAGGGTTGGATTCGAACACTATTAAGTATTAGTTTATTTATTTCCCAATCTTCTTTATTAGCTTTTAGACCCTTTATTCGATCTTTACTAACTCAAGTATCAAAAAGCTTTCATTGAAACAACATCAACAACATTAATTAAGTGTATCACAAACTCTCATCTCATCTAAACTTGACTGAATAGACTGCCCAAAAATTCCACATGTGGTTAGAACTAGCAGTGGGAAAGGTCAAAACTTGAATCCGAGGTTGCCCTCTCTAGAAAGGGATGGGTTTGGACAACTAAACTGAGGACGAGAAGAGGCACGGGGCATGTTTTTCACGCCCTGTAGTGTTTTGGGCAAGCTACAAGTCCTACCCAACCTATCGCAAACGCCGCCCCATTTTAATATATATAATATTATATTCTTATAAAAAATATATGTTACACATTATATAATACATTTTATAATATTATATATATTAGATATATTATTTTATATGTGTTCAGTGGATTTTCTAGTTTACATGGTATTAAACTTCTTAGAAACAGATTCTTTGGGGTTTCTTCCTCTGTTTTTTTTTTAATTATTTATTTATTTTTTTTATTTTTCTGTTTCTGGCTGGTATGGTAACTCCATGGAGCGAGTGGGGTGGTTTTTGTAGGATGTGTTAGGAGAGTTGCCCACCTGTCCCAAAACTATCTGGTAGCCATCCTTACATGTGGTCCAACCTCAAATCATGATTCCACTACAAGATATCACAGTTAAAAGTTAATGATAATATGAGATATTGATGGTAAAAAGTCATTTGCTCTGTGTTCACTATAATAATGATGCATAATTCTAGTGAAGGTTATGGAAATCTACTATGGCATATATCCTGATTAGATACTTTTCCCTCAGTATAGGCAACAACAAATTGTTTATACCATATTAATTTTGAGTTATTGGTTACTGTTTCTACCATAATTATTAAATTTCAGTTTTTGACTGCAACATTCACTGTGATTATTAATATTTTGATTGCTAAAATTCAATTATTTTGTAGTATTTCCGTCCGATTAGCAGATTTTCACTTAATTTGTTAGCAAAACAAATCCAATGATTAACGTATTAGTTATCTACTTCAAGGTCTATTAAAAATGATAAAGACAATAAACATGTCCCACATTAAGGCGTACGTAGAAACATTATTAGCCTTAATACCATAATTGGGCCCAATAGAGATTATAGTATTTATCATCACTAATCTTTTGTTTGGTAGGGTAGATTAAGTGAGATTTTTCAATTTCAATTAGTTGCTAGTGTCATGTTTGATAGAATGGATAAAGGGCTATTAGGTGCAAAATTACAAATATATCCTTGGTTATTATTTTTTTAAAATTAAATGCTATTTTGTATTTTGTTTTTTCCTTTTTTCTCTACCTGAACTTTGTTTTTTTTTTCTTTTTAATTTAGGATCCACATAAATGGAAATTGTGAATATCAAACACCCCCCCCCTTTCAAAATAAGAAAACGACTATTCAAAATGTTTATTTTATTTTTCTAAGTAATAAATAATTGTTAACAGAAATTAATATAAACTAGCAAATTCGGTGCACTTGATACGTGTCCCTACATTTTATTTTTACAAAATTAAAAGTATTGATTTACTTTTAATAATGATAAATATTTCATAATTATCAAATATTTTTACTTGAATTTATTATGTAAAATAATGTAATCAAAAGATAAATTTGGAGAGAGAAAATTATAATTGAAGAAAAGTATGAAATAAAAAATAATAATCAAAAAAGAAAAATCAAAGAAAAAAATTTGTTATTATTTTTTATAACTACTTTGTCATAAATTTTGATTTTTTGATGGCAAATGAAGCAAAAACCAGGAAATATTATGGGCATAATGGTAAATAATTATCTAATCTCACCCCAAAATCCCACAATCTCGAGGGTGGAGGTGAGATTTCAAACAACCCCTAATCTCTCCAGCCCACCGGGCTCCTCATTGAAAGTGGGCCGGCCCGCTACCATAATAACACCTACCAAACACTACATTGTGGAATTGTAAACACTCTAATTGGCCCTAATTTAATGTATCAAACACCCCCTAGAAATTTCCACCGGGCAGTACTTATTTGATCATATTATCTTGTATTATCTACGGGCAGTCACCCCCACTTCATGCTATAACTATAAAAAAACTAATAAAATAACTACATTATTTTTTTAATTAACAGAACTTTTAAAGTACTGATTTGACCTCGTAGGGCCGAATATTTAATAAATTGAAACGCGTGAAAAGAACAATACAATAAATAATTTAGGTCCAGATTAATAGTACTTTAAAAAAAAAGTTTAGTTGTTATAATACAAAATGACGTGAATAATGACAAATAGTACTATTTATAGTGCACAATGGATACATTCCGTCAAGATACATGGAGTGATCACAAGAATCGCGTCAAAACTATTTGATGATCAGATACTTGGACGTCGTCCGTAGG
>JACFYI010001436.1:1885638-1896263 GCA_014898755.1 Handroanthus guayacan | reverse complement strand
AAACACAAATATCATTAGTCCGTTAGTCTGGAAAAGGTTGAAAATGATCAAAATGTTCTTACAAGAATCAATAAGATCTAAATATGACAAAGATCCACATGTTTTTGTCAAGATCATCCCGTCCTAACACTACCCATTGAACTAAAACCCAAAGTATGAGCTGTGAATTCAACAGATGTGAGATCCTTAGTTGGTTACACATAAATTAACACAAACAATAAATATAAACAATATAAATAGGCGCTTCAGTTACAAATTAATGATGGGAAGAGTTCACACTCTCCTTTTATTGTGCTGCCTCATTTACCCGACCAGACTTAGACATCAAAGGATTTTCACTCAAGAACCACCTCAACGAGCCCAAAGATTCTTACTATTATCACGTCCTACCCTACTACTGGAGTTGAGATCAATTCCATTCTTACAAGATCTTAGAACACAGTGCTGACATGTATTTTAACGAGCCCAATCTCATCATATGATTACTATTAGAATGAAATACGAAACTTTCCACGACCATTTTGCTGAAAAAACAAAGAATTCCAAATAAAGTTCCAAGTTTTTCATGAATTATATGATCATAAATTAGTGAATCTAACACCATATATCTTCATAATTATCAATATATTTTTCTGTTTCTTACCAGCAAACTTGGGAAGCAATCTCCAGTTCCAGTGGCCATATCTGAGAATATAATCTCTCAGCTTTTTATCTTCTTCTTCACTCCATGCACCTTTCTTCTGTCCATTTTTGTCAATACAAGGTGTCCTCATTATAATCTTTAATTTCTTTCTTTCTTTTTTTTCCCCTAAATTTCTAACAGCAGATTTAATTTTGTTGTTTGAATCCCAGGTAGTATAAAGCTCACTCTTATTTATACACACATGTGAGTGAGCTGTGAAAGACCAAAGACCAAAGAAAATTAAGTGTGAACTCCAGGAAACAACGTGGGAAGTGGGGCTTATTGCATTTATTTATGTATATGTTCCCTTGTTATTCATGTGCCTGAGTAGTCCATAAAAGAGAACGGTCTATGTGGCTTCTTATTTCATATGTAGTTGTCGTTTTCATGTTTTATTATATGGCTGCCAAAATGTGTAAACACGTTTACTTTTCATTTTCCTGGAAAAAGAAGTCTTGGAAGTATTTTGAAAACATGTCTCTAAGGAACGTTTGGTCTTGATTCTTGGGAAATTTGGAGGAGTGTTATGGAAGAACAAGTTTTGGAGAAGGATTATTTGTTGCACATTCTGAACAAATATTTGGTTTTATACATTTTGTGAGAGAATTTTTATTGTAGATTTTGGTTATGTCAATTTTTGTTTGATTGGTACTAGTTTCTTATTATCACATATTGTTTATATAGGGTTGTTTAACGAAAAGGAACCGATTGCCAAAAAGTGTTAACGCTGCAAAGACAAATGCTGCAATTGCGGCCTTTGTAAATCGGTCAAAATCCTCTTTTCCAAATAATATTTTATTTCTTGTTTTTTTTATTAAATACATATCAAGTATATTAAATATATAATTTTGTATAAAAATACATGATTGTAACTATTATACACTGAGCAAATATTTATCCAATAAAATACGAGATGAAAAACGAATTGAAATAAAAAATTCAGGTGCTCGCAACCCTTTCAAAGAATACGGCAAAAGAGAATAAAGCAAAATCCTTAGGCTGACCTCATCATCTGTCCCGTAGCAACCGCGAGATCAACGCTTGAGTGCTATAATAATTGAAAAATATTTATTAATATTAAAATAACAATTTTTTTTATGACTAAATATTAAAATAACAGTTAGAAGATACAAATATAAATAGAGCATATATTTTGATTAACGTGATGATTTGAATTGATTAAAACTTTGACACCGTCTTCTACATGAAGTGGCATGACTTCTTCCTTTTCATTGGAGAGTTGCAAGTTCGAATCCCACTAGTAACGTATGAGCTTTTATCTACTTTATAAAAGTATTTATCTACCACATGGTAGTTCATAGAATTTATCTTATATTTAGTTCTTGTATTTAATTTTTAAAATATATTTATGTAATGATATTGATATAATAATTAAATATAATAGCTTCTGCTTAAAAAAAATGATTAAAATTTCAATAATATTTTGGAGGAAAGAATTAAATTTTGGGAGAGATGGTTTCTGTTTTAAGAGAATGAATTTGTTTTTCCGTAGAATGAATTGAAAACAGCAATCCCGACATAGTTTTCCTACATATTTCAAGGTTCACAATTTTGACTTATTTTGGAATTTAAGGAAATAAAATAAAATTGGTTGTTGGGTCTTCAAATATGCTCTAATCAATGTGTTTCTTAATGTCAAAACGAATATTTCTGAGTGGAATCAACATCTTTGGTCTCAAATTTCTCTGAATATTTCTATTTTTTTAATACAAAAATTGGGCAAATATTATTGTGAAAATTTGAAAATACATGGTTACAAAATATTTCCAAAAACCATGTACTAGCATAGAAACCGAATAATTGAAAATTGAATCACGAAACTAGTGGAAGCCCTAAAGGTGTCGTTCTTATTAGGGTTGGATTCGAATCTGCTTTAAGTCTTTAACATGACTCACAACTTACTAATATTTTCTGTAAGATAAAGACAGCCATTATCGTCTCATTAACCAGCCACACACGATAGTACTAAGTGATATTAGACGAACACTATAAGTATTAGTTTATTTATTTCCCAACCTTCTTTATTAGCTTTTAGACCTTTTATTCGATCTTTATTAACTCAAGTATCAAAAGGTTTTTGTTGGGACAACCTCAACAACCATTAAGTGCATCACAAGCTCTAATCCCATCTAGGCTTGACTGAATAGACTGTCCAAAAATACCACATGTGATTAGAACTAGCAGTGAGATAGATCAAAACTCGAACCCGAGATCGCTCTGTCCAAAAAGTGATGGGTCTAGACAATTAAACGGGGGGCGAGATGAGGCACGAGGCATGTTTTTCATGCCTCGTCGGGTTTTGGGCAAGCTACAAGTCCTACCCAACCTACCATAAACGCCGTCCCGTCCCATTTTAATATATATATATATATATGTATAATATTCTATTCTTATAAAAATATATTTTACACATTATATAATGCATTTTATAATATTATATATATATATTTTAGATATATTATTTTATATGTGTTCGGTGGATTTTCTTGTTTACATGGTATTAAATTATTAAACTTCTTAGAAACAGATTTTTTCAAAGTTTCTTCCCCTTTCTTTCTCTTTTTTTTTTTTTTTTTTTTTTTTTTTTTTTTCTCTGGGCAACTTGATGGGGCAAGCGGTGTGGGTTTTGCTGGAGAGTTGCCCACCTGTCCCAAAACTGTCTCGTTACCGTCCTTACATGTGGTCCAACCTCAAATCATGATTCCACTACAAGGTATCACAATTAAAAGTTAACTTTTTGACATAAATGAAAGAAGTAAAGTTTTTGGAACAATAATCGGAATCTTTATTGCATTAGCTAAAACTTATTTGTTCTTGTTCATTTCTATTGCAACAAGATGGACTTTACCGAGACTGAGAATGGATCAACTATTAAATCTTGGATGGAAATTTCTTTTACCTATTTCTTTAGGTAATCTATTATAATATGAAATATTGATAGTAAAAAATTATTTGCTCTGTGTTCACTAGAGTAATGATGCATAGTTCTAGTGAAGATTATGAAAATCTACCATGGCGTATATCCCGATTAGATATTTTTACATTAGTATAGGCAACAGTAAACTATTTATACCATATTAATTTTGAGTTATTGGCTATTACTTCCACTACAGTTATTAAATTTGAGTTCTTGACTACGACAATCACTATGATTATTAATATTTTAATTGCTAAAATTCAATTATTTTGTGGTATTTCTGTGTGATTAGCAGATTTTTACGTAATTTGTTGGTAAAACAAATCCAGTGATTAAGGTATTAGTTATCTACTTCAAGGTCTATTAAAAATGAGAAAAAGACAATAAACATGTCCCACATTAAGGCGTACGTAGAAATTTCCAGAGGGCAGTACTTAGTTGACCATATTATCTTGTATTATCTGCGGGCAGTCACCCCCACTTCATGCTACAGCTATAAGAATACTAACAAAATATCTATTACATTATTTTTTTTTAATTAACAGGATTTTTAAGGTACTGATTTGACCTCGTAGGGCCGAATATTTAATAAATTGAGACGTATGAAAAAGAACAATACAATAAATAATTTAGGTCGAGGTTGATGGTACTTTAAAAATAAAAGTTTAGTTGTTATAATACATAATGATGTGAATAATGACAAATAGTACTATTAATAGTGCACAATGGATACATTCCGTCAAGATACGTGAAGTAGAGATTGCAAAACGGGCCGCCCGCCCCGCCACGGGTTCGGGTTAAACGGGGCAGGTTGAGTTGACCCGAATTTAAACGGGTTGGCAAATGCCCAACCCACCCCACCCCGTGGCGGGTTGGCGGGTTGGCCCGCGGGTTGATAGTTTTTTGTTTTTTTTTTTTAATTTTAAAATTTTAACATTGAAGTTTGGATAGAACCCATACTTTATTTTTCTTTAAAAAAAAAATCTTTATAATTACAAATTTTAAATTACACCTTTTTTTATAAGTAATATTTATTTCTTTTTTTTATAAAGTAATTGGTAATCTTTATTTCTTTTTTTAATTGGTAATGAGTAATTTTATGTAAGTTTAATACTATAAAACTATATCTTGATTATTTTTTTCACCTTTGAATATTGTTTTCTTCTTGATTATCTTTTTATCTACTACTAATTCTATGTGAATTTTTATTAAAAAAATTAAAAAATAAAAATTATCCACTCATCTTTAATTTGTGAGCTTTAAAAGTTTAATTAGTTTTATTAATGTAAAATTTTTTGAAAATATAAATTTTATTAATGGTATTAAATTAACAATAATTCTAAAATTATAAAATATATATATATATTAACCCGACGGGTCAACCCACCCCGTGGCGGGTTGACCCGTCACGGGCGGTGGGTTAAACGGGGCGGGTAATTTAACCCAACTTCTAAATGGATTAGAAAAACTCAACCCACCCCGCCAATTTGGCGAGTTAAACGGGCCAACCCGACTGGTTGGACCCATTTTGTCATCTCTAACGTGGAGTGATCACAAGAATCATGTCAAAAATATTTAACGATCAGATACTTGGATCTCATTCTTGGGTCGGGTCGAGTATCGGGTCATGACCCGTATTAAGATGCGCAGACCGTGGTGACTGTACTGCTATTTTGAATCTAATTTGGATATTTTGGTCTTTTAATGCAAAGAGCGTATTTTTCCCCTTATCAAGTACAATTGCAAAATATTACAAAGAAATAGTTAAGTTTACAATATAATATGTTTATTTGATTTTTTCATCCAAATATAGAATTTTTTAACTTTAGTGTTCCTTGTCACAGGAAAAATAAAAGAAAAAAAGGAAAAAGTAGAAAAAAAAAAAGGGATACTGAATAGTGTTTCATTACTTCAATTTTGGTCATAGTGTGTTGCAGGCAAACATATGTTGTCCCAAAAGTAGCAATATCAACCACGCACAGCACACTTTTAAGGAATCAACTTCAGTCAACCTTGGTACGTGTATCCGCCCCCCACGACTAACACGTTTCATGCTACATATTTTGAATTCGGCAGTAATCTTTCAAATAATATTTGAATAGAAATAATTTCAATATTGGATTTAAGTGGATTTGATTGATCTGATTACGTAAAATTTGAAATCATAGGTAATCAGAATTTGCTCAATAAACACTCGTTTATACAAGACAGTGTCTAGTCAATTTAAGATAACAAAATAAAGCATTCAGTAGCTAAAAATTATATATCTAGCTATAATTGGTTCATAAATACTTACATAACTTGTCACATATTGGAATCCGTACGATTGATACGACAAAGTTTGAGCCGCCTAACATTTTTCCAAATGAGCTGTCAATATTTAATTTCATCTAGGTAAAATTTGGTCGGCAGTGAAATCTGGTTGGTCACGGAGTCTTGTCTTATTAGGTATCAAGTCAATTTAAAATAGATGTTTTGGTTATTTTATGACTATTGATATTATTATTTATGTCTTATTATAAATGTATCTTAAAATTTTTACTTTAAATTTGATGTTATTTTATTCAAGTTGGATCACCACACTTGTCACTTAGTCATTTCATATTATAAATTAAATTAATAAAACTCAATCAAATGGAATCTGGGTCATTAATTTTATAATATATGACTGTAACAGTGGTCGTGTTATTTTATTTTATCTTACCTGAAAGTGCCTAAACTCATCTTTTCTTTAATTATTATTTTATTACAACTGTCGGGAAATTTCATATAATAAACGTGTTTATATTAAAATAATAATAAAATAATGATGTAATAGTGAGTTTTGAAGGGTATATTTTCTTTCGTCAATTATGGTACAAGCTGCTCACGTTATGACAATTATTGTTGCTAATGTCATCTTCTTATGTGGCAGAAAATCAAAAGATAAGAAAGAATTCACACCATACATAGGACTCATATGTTGTCTTTTTCCAGAAGTATTAGCCAAGAGTAATTGAAAAGATCAATGTCAGAATAGTGAGTTGTAAGATTTTGAAATTTAGTGTAAAATGAAATTATCATCTCTAGGGATACAATCGAGTCAATTCGGTATAACTTAAAAAAAAAATCATCCAACTAAAATTTGAGCTCGAAAATATATGTATTAGACTCGAGTTATATCTAGAACTCAATAAGCATGATTTTATTGATCTCGAATGCGACTCTATAAAATTTTAAACTCTGATCGATCGACTTCTATTAAATTCGAATTTTCAATAGAGTTATGCATTATTACAAGATCGGACTAGAAATTTTTTATTTAATAAAATATTGTATATAATGATGATGCCTAAATTCATTGTCCGCCATGAAAGGGTCGATCGCTTCAAGGTACTGTCTCTCAGCACTTATAGTTGAGGGTTTTTACTATTTTCATATTATAATTTTATAATATAATATAATTTCATATTCTGTCATATAATATTAACTTATAATAATATTAAAAATATAAATTAATGATATTAAAAAGACATAGAGGTTCATGGGCCTTGAGCCTAGATAAGGACGATTAAGGATAGGCTTGAGGTGAAACTCGAACTATTTGAGTTCGATTTGCGAGACTTATTTACATTCCTCTACTAAATTAATAATATTGAATAAATGAATATCTCATTTACACCACCCTATCATAAATTTAAAAGAAGTTTTATGTAAGAATTTATATGTTCTTTAGATCGATTCAAGAATTGAAAATCAAATCATGTAAAAGTAGACTTACAAGAGATTCCGCCCAAAAATTATTCTTGATGCACGTCTTTCTTTACATTCCAATAATATAATGATTACGTAAAATTTGAAATCATAGGTAATTAGAATTTGTTCAATAAAAACTCGTTTATACAAGACAGTGTCTAGTCAATTTAAGCTAACAGAATAAAATATTCAGTAGCTAAAAATTATATATCCAGCTATAATTGGTTCATGAATACTTACATAGCTTGTCACATATTAGAACCCGTACGATTGATATGACAAAGTTTGAGCCACCTGACATTTTTCCAAATGAGCTGTCAATATTCACTTATATCTAGGTGAAATTTGGTCGGTGGTATCAAGTCAATTTAAAATAGATGTTTTGGTTATTTTATGACTATTGATATTATTATTTGTGTCTTATTGTAAATGTATCTTAATTTTTTTACTTTAAATTTGATGTTATTTTATTCAAGTTGGATCATTACGCTTGTCATTTAGTCATTTCATATTATAAATTAAATTAATAAAACTCAATCAAATGGAATCTGGGTCATTAATTTTATAATATATGACTGTAACAGTGGTCGTGTTATTTTATTTTATCTAACCTGAAGGTGCCTAAACTCATATTTTCTTTAATTATTATTTTATTACGACTGTCGGGAAATTTCATATAATAAACGTGCTTATATTAAAAAATAAAATAATGATGTAATAGTGAGTTTTGAAGGGTATATTTTCTTTCGTCAATTATGGTACAAGCTGCTCACGTTATGACAATAATTGTTGCTAATGTCATCTTCTTATGTGGCATAAAATCAAAAGATAAGAAAGAATTCACACCATACATAGGACACATATGTTGTCTTTTTCCAGAATTATTAGCCAAGAGTAATTGATAAGGTCAATGTCAGAATAGTGAGATGTAAGATTTTGAAATTTAGTGTAAAATGAAATTATCATCTCTAGGGATACAGCCAAGTCAATTTGGGCTAACTTGAAAAGGATCATCGAACTAAAATTTGAACTCGAAAATATACGTATTAGACTCGAGTTATATCTAGAACTCGATAAGCCTAATTTTATTGAGCTCGAACTTGACTGTATAAAATTTTAAACTCGGATCGATCGACTTCTATTAAATTCGAATTTTCAATAGAGTTATGTATTATTGCAAGATCGGACTCGAAATTTTTTATTTAATAAAATATTATATATAATGATGATGTCCAAATTCGTTGTCTGCCATGAAAGAGTTAATCGCTTCGAGGTATTGTCCCTCAGTACTTATAGTTGGGGGTTTTGTCCTGAAAAAGATACCTCGAAGGATGTGAGAGGGAGGATAACTTATATAAATTATCTCAAGCCTTTCGACTTTTTCAATATGAAACAAACTTGGTATCATCATATAATTTTACTATTTTCATTTAAATTTTATAATATAATATAATTTCATATTATGTCATATAATATTAACTTATAATAATATTAAAAATATAAATTAATAATATTAAAAAGACATAGAGGTTCATGGGCCTTGAGCCTAGATAAGGACGATTAAGGATAGGCTTGAGGTGAAACTCGAACTAATTTGAGTTCGGTTTGCGAGACTTAATTACACCCCTTTACTATATTAATAGTCATGAATAAATGAATATCTTATTTACACCACCCTATCATAAATTTAAAAGAAGTTTTATGTAAGAATTTATATGTTCTTTAGATTGGTTCAAGGATTGAAGATCAAATCATGTAAAAACAGACTTACAAGGGATCCCACCCGAAAATTATTCTTGATACGCATCTTTCTTTACATTCCAATAATATAATGATTACTTTGTCACTTTTTCTTCCCTCATGTCAAATATGTAGTGCAAAATGAAATGATCATCTATACTATATGGACGGCGTTTGATAGGATGGATTAGACTATATTGTAGTGTTTTATTTCTCCTAATATCTTATTTGATAGGCAAGATTAAAGTATTTGGGTCGACCCGAGAAAGTGGACCGGAGTTGGACTGATTAAATCTCTTCATATTACATATCTGTACAAGTGCAAAGACTACATTGTCCCTCTAATTTGTAGTCCAAATACATTACTGCCCCTCTCAAATCCAAACACCCTCTTTGTCATTCAGCAGTGAAAAATTGGGGACAAAAAGCAAAACACGAAGAGGAGTTTAGTCCTGGCCCACATGTCGTGGATTCTGATTTGTACACGGTGAAGTGGAAAATTTTGGCCTGTTGCCTTGTTCTTTGATGGTGGTAAGCCAAAAAACTCCTTATTGGAAATGGTAATTCTTCTTTTAATCAAGATGTGTGTATATATATATGTATGTATGTATGTACATATACATACAAGTTCTTCTTGTGTTTAATTGCCAAGAATTTTAATTTTAGTGTGTGTGGTGTTAGAGAGAGAGTGTGCGTTGTGATCTACTGCTCTTTGTTTGGATAAATTAAAGCTCATAAGCTACAAAAGTAACACTAAATTAAGAGTTGAAACAAAGGAGAGAATGAGTTTTTCGCAAAATAACCCTTTGTGTTATATGTAATTAGCAAATCGAATTTTGTAAAAAATTATTTAATATATATAACCAAGTGAAAAATTAATTATCTTACCGTCCCCTACCATCATTTTACATTATTTAGATCATTGAAATGATGACCTACGGATGGAATGATTTTTTTGCCAATTAAAAATTTTACGAGATTTAATTTGCTAATTATTTTTTACCAGATCTGTTTTGCCAAATAGACATTACACAAGGGGCCGGCTGCAAAAATCTTTAGAGAAAAAGGTAGTTTCGTTAATATTCTTGAATTGTTGGAAAAAGTTGTTTTTAAGGAGGCTATGGTGGCGCGTGGGCCAGAGAGCTGTAATTCCGCATCTTAATTAATGCAAAAACACTACCACAGCATTTAAGGAGGCGATTGATCCCGTGTCCACTGTCCCCACTCCCCACAATGTTCCTTTTCTTCAGTTAACATCAAATTTTAATTAGCACTCCAAATTTCAGTAAATTCTATATATATATATATATATATTATATGATCCTAATTCAATCTTATATATAATTATCGTAGGATCATTATGCTGCAACCACATTAACACAGATATTTATTTCGGGAAATATTGTATGATATGGGATTTTCGATGAACATAAAGGAAAAAGCTCTTATGCCTGCAGAAAATGATCCATGGGTAAATGAATTTTAGCTAATTTCAAATAAATTTTAATATTTACTACCCGCGTGAGTTTA
>JACFYI010001436.1:1854478-1875486 GCA_014898755.1 Handroanthus guayacan | reverse complement strand
TTTTGAATGTTGGGGTTTTGGGAAGAAAATGGAGGAGAAAATTATAAGGGGGTGATTATTTATGTGGAATTAAGGGTAAAATTGTCTAAAATGATCTACAGAAGTAAAAATTGACCTGTATTTAGCACGACCCATATAAAACTATAAAACAATAGTATCACATGTGTTAAGGGAATATATCCTGAATCTTTCTCTTTTTTATTTTGCTAATATTCAATTAATACTTACTGTAATTTATGGTACACTCGATACATGTACTTAATTTTCTTTTACAAAATTAAAATATTATTCATCTTTAAATAATAATAAATATTTCTTAATTATTAAATATTTTTATTTGAATTTATTTTTTAGAACATTATAATCGAATGATAAAATTGAAGAAAATTTATAATTGAATAAAAAAATGAAATAGAAAGATAAATGTTAAAAAGAGAAGCTGAAGAAAAATATTTTGTTTTTATTTTTTATAATTATTTTGTCATTATCCTTTATAACAGGGTTATCTTTGTCCATATATAAATAACTGCCCCAAAAACAACTACCGAAAGTGCTCGTACAGTCATACTTTGTATATACTATATACTATAGATAAGTAACATCCGCACTGAATCAAACTTAAGACAAGCCCCTAGAATTAACAAATTACTGTCAATAATATTTCTGTAAGCTTACGTAAATCTATATTTGTTAGGTAAATCTAGTTCACTTGAATATATCTTGGATTAAACAAGATCAAAATTCAATATCGAAAAAAAAAAGACAATAATAATAATAATAATAAATAAATAAATAAATTTTGGGATTTATATTACCTGTGAGTGAAGAGCAATGGCCTTGCCCCTAAGCTGATTAAACCTCTTCTTCCCAATAATATTCCGGGCGACAACAACAAGCGGAGCAAACAGACCCTTTCCTTCGTTAACATTCTTCATCATCGGCCGTACCCGCACCGGCCGCGCCACCCTTACGTGCGGCGGCGCCGCCATCTTGCTCTGCAGCTTGGTGTGCTCTTCACCAGTTATGGAAGTGCCCCAGCTCCCAAGAAAAGCAGAAGCAGAAATTGAAGAAGCAGCCATTGGAGAATTCAACTAAGAAATCTTGAGGTTCTTCTTCTGGATTTTGAATTTGTGATGGAGAATCTTTTGTTCTATATTATTTTCATGGGCTTTTCTTTTTCTCTTTTTTTCTTTTATATGATGGTATAAATATTGGGAATTTTTGGTTGAAGGTGAGGAAGAATGTTGAGAACCACATAAACTGGTGGGCTTGGATTTTTCTTTTTTATTATTTTTTCATTTTGTCATATTTTTCTATTTTAAAGTTGAATTAATGAGGATCTTTAATTTGTATATGGTTCCTAGTAACTTGGAGATCTTTATCTTTTATTCTACTGGCTGGTTTTTGGTTAGTGGTCCCATCTTGGGATATTTGATATGAGATGATCCTGCCCGTTGGATTGGATGAATATATTTTCTAGAGATTTGACTTAAATTTAGGTTTTTGAAGTATGTGATTATTGTTAGGTTTTTAAGAAATTTTTATTTCAAACTCTGTAAAGATAAAAAATGATAGAATTAACATGGGAAAGGAATTTGCAAGTTTTCCACTTCGCTGCTAATATATATAACATTAACCCTTTTTGATATATTTTCATTTGATTTTTCTAAATTTAATATAAAAAATCAATAGCAGTAACTACTTGGCCCTTTAGAGATTAGGGATGACATTATTAAGATTGGGTAATTCAATCTTGTAATTAATATGCATGATTGATATGTTTTTTCATATAGATGTATGAATTTTTATTAGATTGAGTCATGTAATTACTTTCCGGTCCTTAATTTCAAAACATTTGCAATTAGACCATTGCTAAGGACATTTAAAATTTGCAACCCTAGGAAATAATGAAATAAGCCATGGTTTTCAGAATGATTGCCAGTGCGTAATCCTAATATGCCAATTTTCCAATAACCTTGCAATAAAAGGAACCAACACTTCAAGAATTATTTCAAGTAAATTCTTGGAAAATTTAAAGAAACTTGTTGCGTTCTCTATAGCTGATGAAGGAACGGATTTATGGATAAGGTGCCCCGTAGAGGGCCTTTTGTGGTTGGGAACTTGTAAGATATATCTCAAGATTGGAATCTCTCTCTCTCTCTCTCCTCTTCTTTTTCAACTCAACTTATTCTTGCGGCACGATGAAAAGCAGTCTGATTACCTTAACTCGCCTAGCTATGATGCAAATTTACCATGCGCCATGGTGGAAAACCCACTATCCCCCAATAGGCCAACAAGCCGTGACTCTCATTAATGTCCAGCCATGGCGAAAAATACATGTTTCCCTCAATTTTACTGTCACAAATTTACTATGTACTAAGGTGAAATATCCAATGCTCTTAATAGGCCAACAAAGTTGGAAAACTAGTGTTGCAAATTATCAAATATAATAACAATATTGTACATAATCAAAGGCGCGTGATTATAAATAGTTTCAACATAAAATTTAAGGCATGCAAGTTATATGAATTTAGTTCGTTTTCAACAGAAACCAAAGGTAATAAACCAGTTTTTGAATTAAAACGAAAACAAAACTAAATTAGCATTGAAATGAAGCAAATAACATAAAATAGTAAACTTATCTTCATTTTGTATTGTACACAGAGAAATGACTGAAGCACCAAGTTCACTGGTTTGCCTTGAAGAAAATATTATCTCACACTAACCGGTGCATTGGGTTCAATAATTTTTCTTTCTGGATAAGACAGTCCAGCAGTAGTTCTGATGCACTTCAGTACAACCACACTTCGACCATCACTCAATTCGCCAGAAACCAGTTAAACTTTTATGGAACAGAGAATTTCAAGAGAAGTATTTGTCAAGTGAATGTTTTTGACTTGTGTGTGTTTCAAGTCTCCAAAAGGTAGATTATTTATAAGAGTAAGGGGGGAGACACAATCATTAATCTGGATTTAAACATCAGAAATGTTTTGCCATTAAGCACAAAATACATTTAAGTCAACAGTCATGAATTTTGTACAAATTCGTCCAGATTCAAGCACAACCACGTCCAAATTCATGCAATAAGTGGTCCAGAAATGCATCAGTTTCCATGTTAATATTGCAATTTAATTAAAAATTTCAAACTTTTAAAATTCAAAATTTTTAAATAAACTTGCAGCAAAAAGATTAGACTAAGACAATTCGCCCAACTCATGAGATTGTAATCTTGCCTCACTTGTGGTGGGGGACTAGGCTCAAAAATAGTGTTGAGATGGCCGATCACCTTCACTGATGGCATCAACCAAGAGATTACTAGGTATTGTGGAGGCTAATCGTGGCTAGTGGGAAAAATGAAGCAAGCCCCTAAAATGCTCGCTCATTTGGAGTGTGTTTTTACTTGATATTCCTAAAATGTCACATATATCTACAGTTTATATGTCTATAATTACATAACTTATAATAATCCACTACTATCACTGTATAAATATTAATTATTCTCGAATTAAATAATCAAAGAATATTATATATTTATATATATACACAAAATTAATCTCTGATATATTAAATGCGCACAAGATGCCATGCAGTATTGATAAATGTGTCCAGACTCTAGGGGGGCACTTCTGCAATTCCCCGTCATCCAAAGGGTCATAGTGTAAAACAAAAATTACAACAGCTCAAGCCTCCCACTTGGCTTTCTAAGTAAAATTCTACAGAAAAACAGAACAAACTGAACTGAAACTCCGATCAAGCAATTTACTAATTGAATTTCTCTAAAGAACTTCACAATCCGACAACCCATTTTTCAGTATCTTTGCCCAATAACTTATTCCAGCTTCATATACTTCGTAACTGGAGAAAACCTGGGAATTTTCAGCCACCGTCTGCGGAAACGACCGAACCCATGGATTTTGATTCTGGATCGAAGTCTCTTAATTTTCTTGGTGAATTCGTGTTTCCTTTCCGCGATTTTCGATTTTGAGGCGCTTATCCATTTGCTCATTGGCGTACATCCTGCATCAGAAATTTTAGCTTGAAAAAGAATAATGCGAGGATGAAGAATGGCTGCTGATAAATTTAAATGGTATTTTTTCTTTCTTTTTAGTTTCAGGACAAAGCAGAAAATAAAAAACAGAGGTTATCTTCTTAATGTATGCTTAGTTTGCAATGATTTTGGGGATTTTGTAAGAATAAAAGCATACCTTTGGCCGTCGTTTTCATCTGTTGATCTTCTTCAATTTCTACATTTTGTAGGGGCTATAAAACAATGGTAGCATATTAGAGGGCTTTATGTTACAAAAGTTAATCTGAAATAGCATATTTGGGAGACCTATAACTCGCTGCAGAAAAGGAGGGGGAAAGAAAAGAAAAAAGAAAGAAAAGAACATAATATGAGTGATAAAAAATTAAGTGACGATATGTTCATTTTCTCAGTAATAATATTATCTAATTCTTAAGCGATAATATTTTGCCATTGTAGACAATTAGTGATACGTGTATGATGACAACTTTTGGTGATAACAAAAATAGTCACTGTAATTTTTTGTACATGTATCGCTCATTTTCAACAATGATAAAATAGACACAATATTTGTTAAGTTTCTTAAAATCATTATTGTGAAAATATTATTTCTTTTGGTCACTTTCTATAGAATTAGTAACAGATTTCATGTTATCATTTAATGTAGTGTTACTTTTTCCTTTTGCAGATAAACTATCTTATGGTTCCATCCTTGTTCCTCACATTTCAGTTTCAGACATGGTTTTCATTACCTGAACCAACCGATCGAGACGCATTCTCATCCTTCTTTGTATAAAACCTCTTGTGCTCTGTTTTACACTTAGTTTAGCTTCAACATTTGATAAAGTCCACTATTATCACATAGCTTGTGAAAATTCTTTGTACCTTCACATGATACTTTACAAATGCATAGAAGTTCAGTAAGTTCCACACAGTCTTGTCTAGTTTCTTGCCTTTCACATGACGTGACATGATATCTGAAAAAAATAAATATTCCGATGTCTTATTTCTTCAGAAAGATGAGTAGCATATTAAGTTGATTACTATTACTGGAGTATGTATTTAAATTTGAGTTTTAATTCGTACCGAAAGAGACGAATCCGCAATTTGTGCTCAGGTCTTCAATGGGCTCTCCTCTTAACTCTGGAGGCGGAATAGGAGACCATGTGCAATGAGGAGCTTTAGCACATGCTTTAGAACTTCCGACATCCATAAGTTCCTGAAGTATATTTATGATTCCCAATAAAAGGTAATGTATATATAACTGATGATGAAAAATTATTTCTTTCGCTTAGGTGGAATTACCTGAAGGAAGGCTGTAGCAATAATCACATCTTCGGGTTCCTTGAAGCGCATAGGGAATATTGCGGCGATTTTTGTTGGCTGTCAAGATGTTAATCCACTTCAGGTGAGGCATTTGAAATAAGGGATAATTAGCTCAACAACCTCTTTGGCCTAATTATGACTGACAACTTAAGGGCGCTTGTGGAGCATTACAATTAGACCTCAAATACCTGGGTAATCTAACATGCTTAAGTTAATCTAACTTAGTGACTGAAGTATTATAAGCAAACACCTTTTCATCTAACATGCTTGAATTTTCTCTATCACGTGAAGAACCAACCAGGGGATGGAGGAGTAGGATATTATTTTAGTTTTTCAAACCATAGGAGGTGTTTGTTGTAATTAGGCCAAACTTCAACTGCTGTTAAGGCAATTGTTGTCTTTGAGATAAGCAAATTGATCTATTTTTGATCAAGTGTTTCACGTATTTCTTTGAAATTGTAATGAAATGATTTATGATCTATAGTTCAAGTTTATGTTGATTAAAAAACTTACCTGTTTAATGACAAAGAATGGTTCCCTTGGATGATAAACAAGTTTGATCGGTTTGTAAATCCCATGAGAAATTTCGTGGGAATCAACATTTTTTAAAATTTCTTTCAACTGGGAGCTTAGTATTACTGCTTGAACTGAGGATATATCTGTGATCATCTTTGTAGTAGCTGTAAACATACATACAGATAAAACTATATCATCATCCTTTTTACGTGCGGAATTCTTGCATATATAGGCATGAAAATATTACAAACCTTTACTGTGTGGAATTCTTGATAAATTCAGCTTCAAAGTTAGTTGAAATCCTTCTTTCGGAGGCTCAATTGTTTCCATAACATTTGGACAAATATTCTTAACCATTTCTAGAGTGTGTTGTGGAAGTTCTGATGAGAGTGGGAGTCCTCGAGACAGAAGAGGTGTTGATATTGATATATAGGTGTAAACTGGATCCGATGCCGAACACTGATAGATGTGCAATATTACCGTTAGAAAATTTCTGGTTTAGTACCGAACTTCCAGGAAATGAGGATTTCTTACAATACATTTTTTATGTGGGGTTTGCAACTAATTGTATACAGCACTTATCTTATTATAAGCTGCTAAAAGCTCTTTTTGAATGTTTGGAAATTCTGCATTGTTATAAGTTCTCTAAATGGGCTGCTCATGAGGGGCTATAAGCTATTCTTAAGAAAAATAGGTGAATCATGATTCCAAACAAGACTACTTTTGATTCTAATATACTTTTTCGAACTTTCAGCGAAAGTACGTGTTTATGTGTTTGTATAATCTATTACAAACACCACCTTACTGAAACACATAGCTTAGTAGTTTACCTGAACATGGTAGTGTACAGAGCCAAATTCATGCAGATGATGATCCACCTCCATGGGCCTCTCAGCTCTGACAAAAACCATGTAACATAAAACATCATAGTTCATATATCTTCTCATATCAAATTTCTATCTATAAGTTCATGTAACTATGCATGCCTATTTGAATGTGAATTATAATAAGACCACACAAATTTGCATAACTGCATAACTCATAAAGTTGATCATATTGTATCACCAAGATTATACATATGCCCGTCTAGTGAAATGCATGACGTTCCAGCGTATAATTCAATTGAAACAACTGCTACTTACCATTGAACTTATGCTATATATGTTTGTACTTAAATGCTTGAATGTTAATTTCAACGATTTTCTTTCATACATAATATTCAAAAACACAATACTGATGTTATTTTGTGTTTATTGATTGTATAAATACAGGAAAGTACAGGATATCCTTATAAATACCTGTGTATTTTGAGAAGAATTTCTTTCAATGCTGGTGAAGCCCTTTCAAAACATGCCATCTCTGTTTGCGTTTGTCTGTGTTTGTGTGTGTGTTTGTGTGTATGTATTTTGAGGGAAAATAAGATTTTGATGCTGAAAGGGGAGTATGGGTGAAGCCCTTGTTGAGTAAAATGAAAGTAGTGTGCTGCAATAATGGTTAGTGACTTTAGAAGCAATTTTCACCTACCACTGAGCAGCTCTTCACTCTTTCTCTTTCACTTCAGAAGAGCAATACTAGTGCTTCAAAGGAAAGCAAACTGATCATTTTATCAGGATATTTCCTTGTGCTATTATTTCCTCAGCGTACCTAGAGGAAAAAAAATAATATTATGTGCATATTATGGGATTCGAGTACCTGACCCAACCCAAATGGGTAATTGGGATTCGAGAGTAAAAAATTCAGGAAAATCGGGTATTGAGCAATACCCGATCTCAGTATACCATGTTCGGGTCGGGATTAGGGTATTAAGCCAATCCTGACCGTGATAATCGATATCCGAAATACCAGGAGGAAATTTGGGCTGAGGATCGGGAAAATATATATATATATATCAAATCCTAGAAAATTGTGTACTCGATCCCAGAATCATGACCCCATGCCCAGCCTTACTTTAAGTATGTTGATTTTGATATTTTGTTTAGAGAATAATAATGAGAGAAAAGAAATTATTACGTTTATATGTGAATTAGCTTTATTTTGTCATAATTATTATAAGCTAGGATTGAGATGGAAAAAGCGTGGACTTAAATGTAGAATAAATTGAGCCATAATTGTTACATAACATCACTAAGATTTCAATCAAATTAAAGTTCTCATTATGAGAAAAGCTGATACACAAGGTGCATCACAAGTAAATTCGGTCTAATAATCTTCTCTATGTGAAAGAAGTGGTGACAATGTTGCATACATTTCATATTATTATTATATATATATATATATGTATAACAAATATGTGTTAGAAATTACATACATATAACAAAGTTTATCCATGTATTAAATTGTAGGAAACTAATAATAATAAAGGGTAATAAGGTTACTCGTTTTCATACATTACACTCCTCCAATAATTTAAAGTACTCCTCTCAGTCAACTTAAAGTCAATGTTGTACTTTCCCCTAAGTGAATTTCCAAATAAATATGCAACCAAAAACAAGATAGTTGTCTTTTGAGTGGAAAGAAAGACTGAAAGAGCAATGGATCCTCTAGCCTAGTTTATGCTTCAATTTATGATATTTAACATACGTGGCATATTTTCGAGATATAGAATATGAGATAGGATATTATTTTGAAATAGAGAATTCTAATCGGTTTTTGGAGCAAAAAAAAGAGAGAAATTGATCTTTTGAGTGGAAAAAAAGAGAAATAATGAGAATATCCTTTGATAATATAATTAAAATCATATGCTTTCTCAAACTGTAAATTTAACTTAAAAAATTCACTTGAGCATAAGGTGCTTCAATGAATTTAAACAAAAAGGGTAAAATATTTTTAATTTACTTTTCAACGATTATATGCGAAAACTTCATAAATTTGAGACATGAAATTCCATTTCCCCTAAATAAAACCACAATAAATAGTTAAAAATACCTAACTTGAGTAGGTCTTGATAAATCTTGTTTGGTCCTAAAGTCTAATGCTACTTCACTTGAAGAAATGGATGCATAAGCATACCGAACACTTCTCGAGATTGAATGATAACGAAAATAACTAACCAACCCCCAAAGGCTAAGGAAATTAAAACGTCCTTACGTTCAACCCAATGGCCATGAAATTGATTTCATCTGAATGGTCCCACAAATTTCGCCATATCTAGTAACTTCACTGCCCATATTCTTGCAACAACAAGGACAACACATAAAAGTGCCAATGCATTAATTCGATTTATTAATGTAATAATTCTTCACATAAAAAGCCTTCACCGGTAATAAACCAGACGTAGACAGTCTTTCTTCTCTCTTTTTTCCACGAATCTAACCCTTCAATTTCAGGGTTTTTCATTTCTTTCTCTCTGTCTGCTTCATGTTGTTCAAGATTGCAATTTGAAGCAAATCTGTTGTAGGTGATTTATTTTTGTAGAAAGCCCACATTTATTTATTGGGATTTTGTAGCTGAAGAAACAATTTTGTAAATATTCTTGTTGCTACTATTTCATTTTCTCGTTTTAATTTCAGGGTCTTTATTCTTTCTTTGATCAAGATCTTTGCGATGCATATTCACCGAGCTTATAGGGATTTTGTTGAGCTTGTAATGATCAATTAGGCTGATTGCTTTCTTGGTCAGACCTTGCGTTGACTTTTTGGAGTGATTCTTCAGGGTTTGGTTTCAAATCTTGGAGAATCAATTGTTTTGGATGGTGGATTATTGATTTGGGGAAATGGGTTTTGGTTAGAATGTTAAATGCCCATGAAAGATTCGGGCTTTCTCCATTATTGAGGGCTGTACATTTGATTTTTGTGAGATTTTGAGTGTGCGCTTTTGTCAATGGATAAGAATCATAAGGGTGTGAAGATTGATGAAGTTAACAATTTGGAGTCTCCAAAGGTTGTAATGATTGAGGAGAGTGATGGGGAAGATGAATCCCAAGCATTGTTGCCTCCGGAGAAAGGTGAGTTATCCACTAAGCCTGAGAAACCTAGGAGGAAAGTTCAGTGGTTAGATAGGAATGGACATAAGCTTGCAGAGATTGTGGAATTTCAACCCAGGTAATTACGATCCTGTTTGTTGTTTTAAATTTTATATTGCCCGTGAACTTGTGAAATTTGGATTCTTATAGTTGTACTTATTGTCAATGTAAGTTATTGCGTGTTTGTGTGTGTTTTTTCTTTTTCTTTTTCTTTTTTTTTTCTCTCCTTTATCTGATCTTTATGGTTGATTTTATTACGTTGAATTTTGCTCTCGAAGAATTTCAGTAATTTATGATCCGGTTAGCAGTTAGCTCGTGTAAAGAGAAATCTATGTATCGGTTGAGTCTGTCAGATGATTGTATGATTGCTAAAGTTCTCTAATCGTGATCTAGTTTTATGCTTATAATGGGGAAGAAATTAACTTATGTTAACCTCTCCTGCACACCTCTTTCTGTCAATATTATGTCCATTGTTTTGGTTTCCAAATTTTGTGAAATAAAAACATTGACCAAACAATTTGAGAAAGATTTCATTACTTTGAAGACTGCCTCCCCACATTAAATGCCTCATTAATTGGATGTTTAAAAATGTTCTTTTCCTGAAAACCTTCACTCTTATGAGTTCTGAAACATGTCTTTCACGATTGTCCTGCTATTCCCAGAATCTACATGTGACCCACAAGTTTGATTCTCAACATGTGACTTCGGGTGAGTCCAGTAAAGGATTTGGTCGATTTTGTAAAGAAGTGATTACTTGAAATTTCCGAATGTCGTATTCTCAAGTCCCCCCTTGTCAGTTTTCTACTTTGACTGATGTACAATTTGTACCAGTTGATGGAAGTAAAATAGGTGCTTTTTACACAACTTCTGTCTGTGTTTCTCTTTGCTGTTTTCCTTGTTCTTTTTTCTTTATGGGTGGAAGAGAAATGAGAGTGCATATGACTTATTTTTAAGTTAATGACCTCATGCTAAACCAGATTATGCTATCGACTTCTCCAGATGTTGTACAAACAAACAAAGCTCTAATTGTTTTCTTTCTAAATCATAGTTTTCAGTTTTTATCCTATTGTGGTTATTGAGCGAGTTGTGTTAGAACTTTCGAACATAGTCTTGTAGAAGTGATTCTACAGATAAGAATAAAAACGTTCATTTTGCAGTCGACATAAAGTAACAAAGTTTTAAAATGGATGCTGTCATTTTAAACTTCATCTGCAAGGATATTGGTTCGACCATGTTTGGACATCAAATTTCTGTAAGGCAAATGAAAATAGGAGTTGAAAACTATGCATATTCATTTGGACAAGATAAGTGTCAAATAAAGATACATTTTGAAATTGTGATTACATATCATGGAAAACGGAAATCAAATAGTTGTATTCATTGGTCTTATATATCAGTAAAATTCTTATAGTCACATTCAAATGATATAAGACTATTTTCCATGTTTTCAGAGAGTTTACTTTCAAAAAATGAATTATGCTTCAAAAAGGTCTGCTTACCTTCTTTCATGGACTACATGATGGAGAGGTATTATACAGACAGCTAGGAAATCTTAGAAGAGCATTCCTGTTATAATTACAGGGGATATTATCTCGACATCTCTTGAGTTTTGACCTAAAACAAATATTGTGGTTTGAAAAATTATAATAACACCCCCTATTGTTCAACGCAGCATGTGTAACATTACACGTAGAACCCTTTCCTCAGCGAACTTGTAATATTTCATACATTATGATAAATGTTCAAGGATGTAATTGTACTGTTAGTGAGCCCCCCTTAAGTTTTCCATCGGCTGAAATAATGGCGGGGTGTCATTATAATTTCCCAAACTACAGTGGATACTTCTGTAATCAGGCCAAGCCTCAGGGGCTGTTGAGGTAATTGTCCCTAATTCTGAACTTTCTCTCTCATTCTCTTCCGACCCACAGTTACAGGACGTGAAAATAGTTCATCTTAATTATAAATTTGGTGGATATTGACTGCAGATCTTCCTATCTTAGACATATTTACTTGTTATCATCCTCTTACATATCGTTCCATGTCTTGCAGTGATGTGAGCGAATCAGACGAGGAAGATTCAGATTCTTGCATCTGTAGAATAATGTAAGAACCAGATTCAGCATACCATCTCTGAGTAACTTTCTGGGGGATTAATAAGATTTTAATTTTCTTCAAACGGAGGTGAGTTTTACACGTTGTATAACTAAAACAAAATCGAGTAACTAAAGGAGGATAAAACGTTTTTGATGCGTCGGGAATGCCATGATTGTAGATATATCATGTGAGTTTTCTCTTTTATGAAGATGATCATAGAGTATCTTTTTCTATACATATTGGATAGATGATTATTTGTGATTCTCATATTTGAAGTTACATCTGCATAAAACTGACAGTTTTGTGTACAGACTGATTTGTGGCTCTGAATATATAAAATTGGAATTTCCTTGTGATATGAAGTCTCCTTTAGCAGATTGATATGTTATTTTCCTTTGTAGATGTTTGAAATTTGTTTTGCTATTCTTTCTTAACTTGCCTTTGAGTATGGAAACACGTTGTATGATTTGAGAAATTACAATGAGATCCCGGTTAGATGAGCAAGGGATCCACTCGAACTGTTTCTGAAGTTTGACCACATATGTTGGGGATTTGATGTACTCATCCCTTTTCCTATGCTCAGATAAAAGTTTGTTGTAACCTAGCGTATGGGGGTGCTTTTTGTCGAACAACTCTTACTAAATGCAGGACGCTTTGGACAATTTTGCCCCTATATGAAATTTCAACCCCACCCCCCCCAACAAAAAAAAAATTATTTACACTATATTTTTAATACTCTAAACCATATTCTTAACGTACTTACAATAAAATTATTTTGGTATACAACAAAAGATGAGCGAATTAGATTATAAGCAAAATTTATCCAAAAATGAGGTAATTTTAACATTAAACCCAAAAAAAAAAAAAAGAGAGAGGGATGTCCATCAATAGGGCTGTCAATAGATATTCAAAAATTTGATTACCATTTGTATTCGTATTCGTTTATACTAGAAATTATTTGTATCCATTTAAAATGGATAATATTTGTATTCAATTAGGAGATGTTCAACTATAAACGGATATGGATCTGATAATCACGTATTCGATCCGTTTAATATTCGCTTCAAATACATATCCGTTTATATATTCAATTTTTTTGTTATTCATATATAAGATATTCTATGAACAAATTCATGTATTTTACATATATTAAATAATATTTTAAAAAAATTATACTTATTATATTATTGTACATAATATATGTTAACATTTTCTAATGTATTTTAAACATTGTATATAATTAGATTATTGATTTTTAGTCTTTTTATCTTACAAGTTGCATTTGTTAGTCTTGCTAAAATGATTAAATCAACTGGATATAGATATTCAAAAAATATATATATTTGAAGAATGAGTATAGAAAATAACATTTAGATATGGATACGAACACGATTCGAATAATTACAAGCGAGTACAAATATTCAAAAAAGCATATAATTGTAAACGGATACGAATATATCCGAATTCGTTTAATATCCGTCGGATATGGATACGAATATTAGTTTTTAATATCCGCGAGTAAACGGATACGGATATCAGTATCCGATAAGTTAATTGGATACAGATATGAAAGTAGTATATCTGATCCGTTTAATATCCGTTTACACCCCTATCCATCGGGAATTGGCCGACATAATTTAGAGTCCCATTAATTTTTGATGGAGCTCTAAATTATGTTCGCCAATAAAATTTAAAAAAAAAAATGAAGAAGGGAATGTTCGCCAAGAATTGGCTGGATGGAGGGAACTCCAACTTATGTCCGCCAATTCTTGGCAGGCATAGAATAAAATAAAAAATAAAAGAAACACCATGTTTGGCCAACATGGCGGCACATCTTAACTATATCTGCTAGTATGTGGCAAACACTAGAAAGATTTCTATCATTCAATGGGGAAAATCTAAAAAAGGTCTGATAGAAATTGGCGAACCTCAAAAAAGAATTAAAAAAAAATTGGGAATGGCTGTTTAAATATATATAGGGGCAAAATTGTCCAAGTATCTGGTGTTTAGTAAAAGTTAACCTACATTTGGCGGCCGAGTTATGGATTACAAAAAGTAAATTGATACAATTTTTAAATAAAATACAATATAACAGTATAATTGAACGAGCTTCTAACTTGATATACTTAATCATCCCATTGTGTAAAAATGTAACATAATAAAAATGCATAAAGAATCCATCATCATTCATTTAGATAATACCAACAAAATACTACAATCAAAATTTAAAAACAAAAAAAATCAAAATGCCATTACGAATCATTTAATATAATTCCACAAAACTATTAACTAATGTTTCACTATCATTGTTATGTATATTACTGGGAATCCAAACAATATGCTCTCAAATGGAGTCAACAAATGGATTTAATTTGACTGTAGTAATTTTCTTGAACCCTTAAAAGAATGCTGTCACTAAGCAGAAGGTACACCCTTGTATGGGTCTCCAAATGCCGCAACATTTCCAGGTCGACTGAATACAATCTGTCAAACAGAAATAACAATAAATTAAGATAAATTAATTTCAGGATTATTCAACACTATATCTGGAATTTATGACAGGCTAATTACAACATTAAAACTCATCTTAAGCAGTTTTTCATATGATACATTTATTGCAAAATGGAAAATAAGAGTAGTAGACATGCCTGATAGTTCCCAAGAGTACAGGTTTTGAATCCTGCAGCACAATAGTCGAAATAATATTCCCACGTCCTGATGAACTTCTCATTGAATCCCAAAGCCTGGATTTCGCTGCAAAACACGGATCTTGTATTAATTTCATGTATAATAGACTAAGAAAAACTTGAAAACGATTATAATGTCCATATATTTCTAAACATTAAAAAAGAACGGACAAGCATGTTTAGACAGAACATTTTCTTGTTAATGATAGATATGAACTTCTAATCATCGGAAAACCAGAATTAGGATTTAATTTTCACGAAGCTTATATTCTTGATTCTTACCTTTGTTTTTTGAGGAAGTTTTCCCTCCAACATCTTAGTGTTTGGTAATAATGGATTCCTATGTCTTCAAGGTGCTCCACGCTGCATAAATACGATTTACTTAATCAAATTTTGAGACGCAATAACCTTAAACACATAGGGGCGGATGGGGGGAATTTTTGTTTACCAAAGTCTCGATGCAGCGGCCATGGCTGCTGTTACTCGGCTAAGTGAGGGCAGACATCCACCAGGGAATATATATTCTTTAATGAAGTCTGAACTACGTCTGTATTGATCGTACCTCACATCTGGTATCGATATAAACTGAGAAAATAAAAAATAAAAATTAACCACTTTAAAAATTTTGAACGTGTATTTCAACTTGAGCACAATTTTCATTAGCACATTCATAAATGAACTCATTTTCGACTAACCTGAAGAACAAAAAGACCATCTTCTGCTAAAACAGATTCACAGCACCTAAAGAACTCTTCCATATATTCGTGCCCCACAGCTTCTAACATCTCACTGCACTTAACCAAACTTATGACATATGAATAAATGGCAGTCGACAACTAGTTAAAATCCATGTTCAATAGATATAGAGGAGGTCTGGAAGAGCTTTCGCTTTTTGGATAAGCAAAATGTTTAGATAGAGTTACATTGTATTTGAAAATAGAAGTTAAAAGTATCACAAAGTTGGATACAGGTTACTTTTTAACTTCTAGTTTTTTTCTTCTAAACTTCAGAGAATTAAAAGCAGAGGCGCCACGTCCAAAGACTCTAAAACAGCTAAAATTCAGCTAAAGAAGAAAAAATTAAGGAGTGTTTGCAAGAGCTTTCACTTTTTGAAGAAGTGAAAAGTTACAAGAAAAACTGTAGAGAGAGCTTTATTGAAAGTTGAGAGTGTCTCAAAATAAAAGTTAAAAGGACCAAAAAGCTATCAAAGTTGTGAGAGGGTTATTATTAGCTTTTAGCTTTTTTCAGCTTAATTTTAGAGAATCAACAGCATAACACTGTTTCCAATCACTACAGCTTAACCAAGCTAAAAGCCAAAAACTGCTGTTAAAAAGCTATATAAAATAAACACCTCCATAATACAAGTACCGAAAGCTCACCATGATATTATCCTGTCATATTTCTCAGTGTTTGGCAATTGGCGATAGTCACATAGAAGAAACTTTATGTGATCCTGAAGCACAATTCCCTCGGTAAATTGTATACAATTGAAATGCATAATCAACCAGAATATAGCATTAGAATAAAATGGATAAGCACCCATGGGGAAACTGCTTATCGAAAAGTTGCTTGTAAGAACTATCAGAAGATGGTCTATACCTGCAAACCAGCTTCTTTAACTTTAAGTTCAGCATATTGCAGCTGCTGTTCTGACAGGGTAATGCCAGTATATTTGCATCCAGTTCTTTTCACGACTTCAATTGCTAAAGTTCCCCAACCACATCCGATCTCTAGAATGTGATGATTATTACTGATTTGTGCCTGTAAGCGAAGAAAATAAGCTTTGGAAGAATGGGATTTTTTGAAATCTAAGTGGGGTTTTACAGAAAATATTTCACCTTTTCGATGAGAAGAGAAATTTTCCTGAGTTGAGCAATCTTCAAGTCTTCATCTTGAGTCTAAGGGATCACTAAGATTAGGTACATCATCTATTTGAAGGAGGTTTACGGGGATAATTACCTTGACTGCTCAACACTTATTGAGATTTGGCCTAATTATAGAAATAGCCTTTGTGGTCTAAAAAATTACAATAGCATCCTCAATCATTAGTTTAGCTGATGAAAAATGTAACAAATCGTGTAACATTATAGTTAGACTCCCCGAGAAGCTAACATATTGACTTAAAACACTATAAATAGACCTCTTTTAATCAACGGCAAGAGGCAGGCGTCATTGTAATTTTCAAAACAAGGGGCGGTGTTTCTGTTTTTGGCCAAATCGCAGGGTGTGTTGAGGTAATTATCCTTATTTCTAAACATATGAGTTAGGAAAAAGAAGGATAAATTCTAACCTTAAATATTGCACAAGAATATGTCATTGTCTCATCCAAAAACAGAGAAAAGAGTTCATTGCTCTGGACAACAACACATTAAACAAGGAAGTAGAATGATTTAGTCGATACCATAAGAGGCATATAAACAATAGGTAATTATCTGAACTTACAAGGTCATAATGTCTTGAGATGTTACGGCGTGCCTGAGTTAGTGTATTCTGTCTCGACATGTGCTGATAGAAATATTTTGCAGAAGCTATCGCGGAAGTGAAAAGCAACGGTGTCCACCATCCCCTGCGTGTAAAAGTAAAAATTCTTACCTAGCCATCTTGAAAAAGATTAGAAAAATCCCTAAACTTATTACCTTTTGTGGTTTAAATTTGAAGTAGAAGTATTTAAATCTCTATTAGCAATAAATATCTGCAAGAAACATGGGAAAAAAACTTATGACAATAATCCCTCTAAGAATAGTTTGAAAAATCCGTTGAAAGTGAACTTAAATGCATTAGTTACTTTGCCTCACCATGAAAAGGTTAAGAAGACCTTCATTCTTATCAACGAAAGAGAAATCTCCATTAATATAGGCATCGGCTAGGCCTAAATCTGCTTCGGTTGCGACCTGTGAAGACGAATGACAAAATGTAGTTCGATTTTAGATTTTATACTCTATTTTTATTTTTTAATTTAACTTTTATACACTTATATATAGAGAATCAGATTAATACCTTCCAATAAAACTGTGGATTATGAATTCTCAAGTAGACTTTTAAGAAGCACTTTTTTGAGGTGCCTTCAAAGGTGAACATTGTACCTCCATTTTCCAGTAAACTGTTGCACCACAAGTTTTATTATCATTATAGATATAATATTCTCATCTGTTAAAGCCAAAGAATATAGTATGAAAATGGATAAAGATCAGAAAGCACATGAAATTATTATTCTAGTTTAACTTACAACATTGAGGAATTTGCAATATCAAAGAATTTAAGATTGTCAATATCTCCACGTTCTTTAAATAAATAAAAAGAATCTTACCTCAATGCCCTTGAAGTTTGGCCTAATTACTGCAACACCCCTACCCTTAGTTCAGCTAACGAAAAACTAATGGAGTTTGTGTAACATTGCCCTTGAAAATTTAAATATGTCAGATCAATAGGGGCCAAGTTGTAATATTTCAGTGTTAGATTTTTATGGGCTAATTATAATGTTAGAGATGATCCGTTAAATTTGCCAACAGTTAGACCAATGAAAGGCTGTGTTATCATAATTTCTTGATCCAAAGAGGGTATTTTTATAATCAGGTCAAACCTCGAGGGGTGTCAAGGTGTTTATCCCTAAATAAATTCATAAACGAAAAACATGTAAGGTAAAGCTATTTCATGAGAAACTCACATTAGGAAGCCGGTAGCTATAAAACGCTCGAGAAATTTAGTAACAAGAAGACGTGCTCCTGTTTCTAGCCAGGACGGTACCATGTGTTTGGGGTTGTTCAGAAGCGTACAACTTTTTCTAAGTAAGCCATTTGCAGCAAGTATACCTGCCTGTAAGGATTAACAATTAATATTAATCAACTCATTTCTATTACATTCGGTTGAAAGGGCTTATGAGAAGATGCAAATGAGGCCAAAAAAAATAACCTTTAGTCCATCCTCATGGAAGCCATAGCCTGAAAAAATAGAACAAATAAACCATGAATTTGGTGTATAAATTAATGAGGTGAGCTTGTAAGCTTTTTAAAACATATTATAAGATGTTTAAAAGCTTAGAGATGTTAGAAAATGTTCAGTAATTCTTTCTAGAAAAGAGCTTAGAGATGTTAGAAAATGTTTAAAAGCTAAGATGCTTAGGATCTCAAGCGCTTTTCTAGAAAAAAATAAGGAGTTTCTAATTTATTTTTAGCATCTATATATCTTAACATCTTTCTTCAATGTCAACCACTTACAAAGTTGACATCACTAACATCTTATAAGTTTTAAGACCTTATACTATCCGAACACCTCAACAATTATTTTTCAAAATCATTTATAAGATTTAGGAGCTTATAAGATATTTCAAATAAATTTAGCCAAACACCATCTTAGTTGAATTGGAGTATAGAAAATGGCCATTAAGGCTTTTTTAGTGCACCTTGATATGCTCCACAGAACCATATTCTCCTCTTTCCTTGGATAAGGTGTAGCTGAGACGAAGCTTTTGATGCAGCAACGGATGGGACCGGATGGCCAGTTGACCATTTAAGCAGTGTATGCGCGGGTGCAGAAGGTGGATTAAGCGTCACCAGAAACGGAAGCCCTGCTTGGTTAATGTTCTATACATCCAAAAAGAATAAAAGTTACAGAATATCAAGAATTCAGTTACAGCAGCAAATTTTATATGTTGTGGTGATTTACAACCTGAAGAGTGTTAAGCCAATATGTCACACAAACTTTATTGTTAACGCTTCCAAGAAAATTCCACGCACTCCATGCTGCTGGGTTTTTGGGCATTAAATTTTTGTCGCGGTGAAGGTAAATATCACTGCCATAAAAAATAATTGTGCATTGTGAAATAATAAGTGTGGCCTTAGCAACTTCGTTACCAAAACCCGAGCACAATAACAATCTTAGAGGATGTTTGAATGAGCTTATAAGCTCTTTAAAGCATCATAGAGGATGTTAGAATGTGCTTGGAAATATATTTTAGGAAAATGCTTATTAGTTCCCAAAATAAAATATTAGGATCTTTTAAGCTTTTTCAGGCTAAAAAATAATAAAAAAATAAAAAAGGTAAGAAGTTTCTAACTTATTTTAAAATTTTAACATGCTCTTTCAATTTAAACCATTATAATTACAAGGTTGTCAAGAAGTTCTAATTTCTTATTTTATCCAGACATTTCAACAAACTTATTTTTAGAATAAGACTTAATATCTATAAGTTCCAAAACTGTTAAGATGTAGGAGCTTATAAGATATTTTAAATTTGCTCAGCCAAACCTCTATTACACGGAAACAAAGAAGTGAACCTGTAGGCATATTGAAATGCGCCGAGTATTCTTGATTCGTCAAATGTTGCCTGATTTCCTAACATCTTTAAAGCGTCTGGAGCATGTGCAGCTATTATGCATCCATCATATGTTTCTTCTGATCCATCCTTACAACGTATTGAACAACCTGAAAATTTCTTTCTCGGTTTAATTGTAGAGGTGATATATAGTAAAAGTATTGTCGAACACCTTATTAATATAGAAGCTTTAAGTTGGTTAAAGTTCTTCATGAATTTGGACTAAGACAATATTATCCTGCTTTTTAGTTTGTAAGAACATAAATATATTTTATAAGAATCTCAAATTTAGACAGAAAATGATAGATGATTACTTGGTACTCACCCTCATCATTTGATGAAACAGAACATACTTCAGAATTTGTTCTTATTTGACAGCCTCTACTTTCCAATACTTCTCTAACCTACATTTATTTCCAAGGAAAATATTGAAGTCAGAATTCAATCACTGAACAAAATATAAATTTTGTGATAATTATTATACTAAATATAAAGATATTTGAGAATAATTATACCCTACTGACATAATTTTGTGAACGCCACCTTACGGTAAGCCATTGAGGGCGACCGAAGAGCTGCAGAAGCACATCATTGTTAGTTAGATAAGTCAACCTGAATTCACTTAAAAATACTATGAATGAATGACAATGATTTTTCATGTAATTAGTGGCGATAATTCTCGTTTTGTCACAATATGGGCTAATAAGTACATAATATGGTATTTTATATTGGTAATTAGTGATACATATGTAGTTACAGCCTAGTAATTAACAATAAAAATTATCAGTATGACAAAATTGTGCGAGTACTAATGATTTAATCAGAATTTTTCTTGTGAAAATCATTATTTTCTTTTTATCACTTAATATGTATAATTAATGACAACATTTATTTCGCCACTTAATACACTGCAGCTAATTTCCCTTTTTCTTGTAGTGATTAAAATGAGTATAAGTTTGAAGCAATTCACCTGTAAAAGATGGTGATTGCGGCAAAATGAAAGTATAGAATAAGCAGAGAAGCTCAATACTCCTTCCGAAGAGCACGACCAGATTGAACCACATATTGGAATCTGCCAAAAAAAAAAAA
>JACFYI010001436.1:1729168-1746145 GCA_014898755.1 Handroanthus guayacan | reverse complement strand
TCTACATTCTATTTTGACACCAAGAAATGAGGTTTTCCCTAAAAATAGATATGAATTGTCACATCTTTCATTTTGTTTATCATTGACAAAAATGTTCATCTACATCCAAAGTAGATATTGTTTCAAAGATATACTGCAATTCTTATTTCCTGAAAAGGAAAAAAAAATACAATTTGGAATATTAGAACTGGGGATTGCATTTTACTGCAGTTTACATTCTGAATAGGAACTAATTTCTTCAGCATTCCGAAATTCTTTTTCCTCATATTATCCACTAATAATCACAATGCCGAGCTATATAAGAAATCTGTTAAGCAAAAGCAGTATTTTTTCCACTAAAAAGATAACCAAAAAAAAAAAAAACACTCTACTCTTTTACAAATGGTTCGGCTGCCACGCCACTCGTCTCCTCTGCAACAGCTTCTTTCTTCAACTGCGGTGGATTGTCATTTTCATCATTGGAGCACACTGAGAGCCTACACCTTCTTCTTGCAGATTGAAACCCTGCGAAAAACATCAAGAATCAGTGCAATGAGAAATAATTTTTCATTTTAGTAAATTAAATCGCAGATAATGGGTATTTCGGCAAATGGGCTGTGAGGATTTTTACTTAATCTGCAAATTTGGAGGCATGATCTTGGTTGAAGAAGATGAGAGAGAGCCATTTGCGCCCTCTCACGGCTATAAAGAAAGCATAGAATATTATACAGGGTTTTTCAGGGGTTTAAGACCGAAGGAAAAATGGAAGGTGCTGAAACTACTAAAATGCCCCTCCATTGAAGAGTTTCGTTTTATAATTATGAATGTGAAATTAATGATTACGATTATAGATTATTACTATTATTTTTATTTTGTTATTCTTACACTGGCGATTGTGGAGATGGTTCCCACATGTATAAAATATTATTAGAATATTTTATTCAAAAATATGTTATTTATTCAAATAAATGAAATATGAAAATACAAAAGTGAAAAAATACAGTTACGAGAATATTAATGAAAAGCAGGTAATGTACTAGTGCTGAGGGTGTTTACAAGAGCTCCTACTTTTTGGAAAAGTGAAAAATTATGAAAAAAAATTAAAGTAGTAAAAATGGGAGTATTTGGAAATAGTAATAAAGAGTAGAAAAAGTAAAAGTCAAAGCATTTGGGAAAAAAGTAGTTGAAATGCTTATCTTTTACAAAAATATCTAAAAAAACCTTCTAATTATTTATCAAAATACCAAAAAGCTGGTAGAAACAAACCATAAGGTGCTTTTGCTTTCAGCTAAATTTTGCTTAAGTTCAGTAGTTTAAAAGCCTCAATTAACACTCCATTTGTGCCTTTTTCTTTTTTTCAACTAAAAACTAAAAGCACTTTTTTAAAATTATTGTAGACACCTCCTTAGCTATAAGGAGAGATTGTGGAGTAATGATTACGATTAAAATACCAAAATAATTGCCTTTGTAAATGGTAAAACTAAAAAATTAAAATTCAGTATTCAAATTACGACCAAAGATTTCCTTTTTAATAATAATATAAATTATTAATTATACGTCCTATACCAAGTTTAGTTGCATACGGTTTTATCTGTCTATATTAGACGTTGTAAGAACTAAAGCTTCGAAAGAAGAATAACGGCAAGTCGGAATTGTTTCTCTATGCCACACAGAAGAATAATTTTTACATGTGTGTGTATTTAAAATTATTTAGTATTGACTTAATGGGAAGTCCTTAAAAATATATAATTAAATATTTTTACGTATTTTGGCCATATATTTTTACTTATCCATCCAATTATTGCCTGAGGTAAAATTGGTCATATACATTTTTATTTTTAAACATTTACTTTCCTCTAATTATCTTGAAAATCACACACACAAATGATCTCAATACATTCACGTATACTTCTATTTTTCTTAAACAGTTACTTTTCCCCACTATAACCAAATAAGATCCTAGACATAATAAATGAATAGAACATGCATTTTTTTAGGGACTTAAGTTTCATTGGAAATGGCATTCTGCAAAAATAGCATAAGCCCAAAAGCACTTGCATTTTATGAGCATCTTGCTCCCAACGATGATCAAAACTAAAGACCAGATAACCAAGGCGTAAAATTACAATTCAACGCAATGAATCATAAGGAACTAAGTCATGCAGTTCTCCAAAAGTAGCTCAAATGAACCAAATACATTTTCCAATTGAACAAAGTTGAAAGCTGCAGAAGATTTGATCATATGGATTTAGAAGCATATTGGTTTATGGATATACAATGATCTGTTCGCATTTCCAAGAAAATATATAGCAATTGTTTGATGAGGGCGATGGGTGCGTTCACCTCAGCATCTTGGAAATCTGCGATGCTAGCTTCTTTTCGCTCATCTTGCTCCGCTGAGGAAATCTACGATGCTAGCTTCTTTTCGCTCATCTTGCTCCGGAAGGGTGAAAATAACGAGAAGTGGCGAGATGCTATAGCGAAAGAAGGAATTAAAAATAACAATCTTTAAGCAGATGAACTAAAGAACATAACCAAAGAACTTACTCTTGTGTGGAGCAGTGCCATCAGTCGAGGTTTCGTCCCGTGAGATTAGATTCTTTAATGTGTAAACTAGATAGAAAAAACAAAAAGAAAGTCAGCAAGTTGGTCATTTAAAATGGAGAGTAGAATGGCTGTAAACAACTTCCACCACTAGCAGAAACTGTCTGTGGGTATTATTTCTGGCTATATGCTTATAATTAACTTTGAGCTATAACGATAGACAAGCATAAGACGGAGTTAAATATGCACATAATTTAAGCTAACATATATAATCAAGATCATGAAAATCCAGAAATCCATAGATCTAAGGACCAGCTAGACAATTCAGAATTCCTATACCAGATCAATGGCCAGGATCAACAATCATAAACCACACAAAATTATACTGTAAATATGGGTAGAGCAGGCTCATCATCAGAGTACAGAGAGAATTACTGCATGAAGTTCGAATATCAGATTGGAAGCTCACTATCTAAGAACACAGGCAAACTATTGAAAGTAAATTGGTAAATGCTTAATCCTGATTGCTACTACTTTTTACTATTGTTGTTCTCCTAAAATAAGACGTGTCTACTGTTTATCCCATCCCTATTGCCCTAAGATAATTAAATAAGTAACAATCTTTCCGTTTATAAATCAGTTTAGCTAATAAAATTGGCTTAGCATCCGATGTGGCAGAGGCATATACTGCAAAGAGTCACGTGTCTATATCTGATTATATGAAGCCTTCGGGTTGGAGAAACACATCACCTTCACTTGTGGAAGCCTTTTTCCTTCCATTAACATCGTGCTCAATACCATCACCACTTGCAGACTCTGAATCAACACTTCGATCTACTGATGATGAAGTGTGATTCTTCTTTCCAAACTTCAAAAGCCGTCTTAAGCCTTTTGATGATTCCTTTACCAAAACCTTCTCTGAAGTTACTTGGTTTTTGTCCATTTTCACGGCTTTTACATCAGGAACATGCACTTCGACAGTTTCTTCAGCTCTTGATAGCAGTTCTGCACTTGCCAGTGGTCTTTTCCCATACTCTGATCGATGAGTGCAAGGATCTTCCAGAGAGGACACATGAGCATAAGGGGCCTGGTAAGGTTTCTTGGCAGTTGTTGGGTTGGCAAAGTTTGAAGGATCCTTCTCCAAATAGGAAGCCTTCACCTGGTAACAGCATGATTTATCAGAATCCTTGTTTAACTGTTAATGAAGTAAAAGGGACAAGTAGCAAGATTAACTACAGAACTCAACCTCTTTCTAATAATAGCTGGTCAATAATATCAAAGGTTAAAAGCTTTGTGGCCAGTGCAGCCTGTAGATTGTAATCCAGTATGACATTTAACAGGTGTGTTGAACATCCAAAAAAAGTGATCCTAAAAAGAACAATGCAAACATATCTCTATTTTTTTGCTGCGATTCAAAAGTATACTAAGCACTGCTGATAAATTATCATATAAAAGATGGATCTAGAATTGACTGAATTATGTGAGTTTGCATGACAGATGCAAAAAACCTCAGCTTTTACATATCCTACCTCATTATAATTGGACTGCTTTTGGGGTTGACAGGTTATGGGTTCTCTACCAACTCCATCCATTGCTGAAGAAGCAGCATGTCTAGGAGCTGACTTAGATATCACACTGTCTTTCTCTCCCTTGTCACGATCATTATGCGGTTCTTTCCGTACCTCTGACTTCCCTTGTGATGAATACAAAGTAGGATGAGAAACCTTCTCACTCTCAAGAACCACAACAGTTTTCTCAACTATAGGGTTGTCATCTGCATCAAACTGATGTGCTGTATTGCAGTTACTTAAATTCAGTTCTTCATTTTTGGAAAACGTAGATGGCTTTATTCCATTTACCTTCTGTCCGTCCTTCACAGCTGATCTGCTCTCTCCTGTATCTACATGTACCTTTGGCGTTTTGATCTTCAATTCAGGTAGAGTTGCAGCCTTACTTCTATCAAGTTTAATGATAGCAGATACTTTGTTCTTCTCAGGCCCCTCAGACAACTTCCTTTTCAATACTGCTTCAGCACTTCGAGCTTTCGTCGTAGTAACAGGAGGATTGGTGATTGTTTTGGGCTCTGACAACCTTCTAATCCGAGACAAGGAGGGCTTAGAATCAGGCACAACAGGAGGATTGGTGATTGTTTTAGGCTCTGACAACCTTCTAATCCGAGACGAGGAGGCCTTAGAATCAGGTGTAACACCATTGTTCTCTCTTTTCATCTCAGACAATGATGACGAGGACCTGGTTAACCTATGCCCTGCCTTGTGGCTACCCTCGCTTAATTTACTAGCTTTGGAGGCTTTATCTGAATCATTTAATCGAAGTGAAGTTCTGATTTTGGATCTCTGCAGAGGTGACGATGATCCAGGTTCTGAATCACTGAACTTGGATCCTCTATTAGCTACTGGAGAAAGCTTTGCTGGCAATTGCTTTGTCTGAGGAGAAAGTGTTGATGGCTTTACAGAGGTGGAACTACCTCTGGCCGCAATTCTCTTTTGCCTCTCCAGCTTTAGAGATTCAAGTCGCTTTGCCTCTGCCTCTTCCTGTAAAGGATTAAATTTTAGAATATAAAAGTCTATTGAAGAGAAAATAGAATGATGGCAAAGTAAAAATGATGTCCTCAAATAAGAGATCCATGGTCCTTAATTAACAGGATGCAGACTAACGAATTATGAGGAACAAGCACACCTAGAGATGATTTGTGTTGTACCAACTACATGACTATATGAACATGCCAATCTGTTTAATTTTATATTAATTATCAAGCAGTGAATTGTTTACCTCTCAAGCAAACAAAAAACTATGTGCCAAAAATTCCGACCCACATTTTGTGCGGCCACAACTGACCAAGTATAAGGTAAGTGTAAGTACATGTAAGTGGTCTAGGTGTTGCAGACCCAATTTGGATAAGATTTTCATAATACATTATACCTTTTCTTTCTTCATTTTCTGCAGATCAGCTTTGTATGATCTTAATCTTTCAGCACGGGCTCGTGCATCTTCTAAAGGACTCATCTTTGATGGTTTGCCTTTCCTCATAGGGCCTCCAATATTTTGCTTACGCAAAGAATCCGAAGTAACCTTTGACCCCCTATCTTTGTTTGATTTCTTTAGCCCACCCTTTACTTCAGTAACATCTTTTTCCCCTTTCTCCTCTGATCCTTTTGCACAGACCTGCATTTCATAGTGCAGAGCAAGATCATAACCAATGGACCCCTTGTCAGTCCCCCGTTCAGGCATCAAGCTCAAATCATTAGGCTCATAATTTACTTTGGTTTTATTTCCCTCAGACCCCAGCTTTTGATATTTCGATGGAATCTCAGAATCTATATCAATTGCAGTTCTATCTGTTCCTCCAACTTGATCTAATGACATTGACCTAAAAGGTACAATTAAAGTTTCATCAACCATTCCGTGTGAGGAATCTCTACCTATCTTGTTAGTGGCACCCTCAAAACTATTAACAGCTAGTGGATCAGTTGAATTTCTGAAATTGGCCTGGTTCCGTTGAATGCCAATCATAAAATCTTCATTTGTTGTCCTACGCAAAATCCTCCTTCCATTAGTTTCTTCAAATCGAATATCTGTTTGATCATTGCTTCCACTTAAGTCATTATCTGCACTGGAAAGTATAACTTCATCACTTGATCCCCTTAGCTGACGAGATGTACTTCCACTGATTCTGCGAATTTCTCTCATTCTATTATCTTGTATTTCACCTGCATCTCTTACACCAAGAGCCAATGGATCATCACTTGCAATGTTTTTGCGTCTCTTTATCTTTGCATCTTTTTCCATTGCAAACATGCCCTTATTATCAGCATGAGCATCTTCATTACTGCCTTTCAACAAACAATCTTGAAACGCCAGCCAGTGTCTATCATCTGTATCCTTTCCATAAACAGAGACCTCGTCATTGTTGAAATTCAACTTATCCACAGATTTCAGATGGCTTCCACCACTTTTGGAAGATCTCTTATTATTCTGATGCATCACATCATCAGCTTCAGAGTGTTCATTTTCGGTATCAATGTCCGAATGTGAATTTGAGTTTGTTTCACCACCTGATTTCTTCTCTTTGGAAGTTATGTAATTAATGTTTCGTATTACAACCATGCCTGATTGCTTTTTGTTAGAACCTCCCGCTTTTTTTCGTGGTTTCTGACTGTGTGAAACATCTTCATCTGATGCCATGTCATCCAATGATCTTGGTCTGTTTGACCCACCATAACTATCCGTAACATCAAGAGATTCCCTTTTCTTCTCTGAATGAGCAAAATTCGATGGGGAATGCTCCATAGGTTGATGTGGCTGAAAAAAAGAGCCATTACCTGCGAATGGTGGATAGTATGGCATTCCTTGCACAGGATATGCTTGAAATACTGGTTGGGCACCAGGCGGAGCATGCATGGGCCATGGAGGAAATACAAGATGAGGAAACTGTCCTTGAAAATATTCTTGCTGACCATTGGGAACTGCGTTACCAAAACAAACACAATACATGTTAACTCTACCATATCTCAAATGAAAGAAAGACACAACATAGTTGTAAACCGGAAGGGGGATCATAGTGAAAGAAGAACATTGAGCAGTTTTAGTGCATAAAAAAACACTTGTGAAGCCCTGTAACTTGTGATTTTACAACTTGCAATTATAACACTTCTGTGCAACAAATGGACATGGTTTAAGTGCCCCATCAGGTTTTGCATTCAGGATGTAGTTTGAAGGCTAAATTCCCCCTGAACACCAACAGTTGGTCAAAAGGGGTAATGATATTAATTACAACAGCTGATTCCCGGACAATTTAGTACTCTACCAATAAGTTACTGTAAACAAATTCAAATTTCGTTAGACAGCTAAGTGCCATAACCAGGAATTAGTGGTAAGATGTAAAATCTTCTAATGACACTGATACACTAAAAGAGTGAAGGTAACAGCAGAGTACAGCATTGGTGTCGATGGTAAAATTCCAGGATTTAAGTTGGGAAGGTTTTGGCAGCAAACGCAATAGCACATGCTATAGTAAATGTAGAAGAGTAATAATGCTAAAAATAATTGTCGTATTACACCAATAACTCAACTCATATTTATAAGCATATGAGATTGAGTATAAAACAAATAGGGGAAGTTACACGGTCACAAGAAGTTGTAGAGTCACAACACAATCAACATCAAATCTTTTAAATATATCAACAGTAAATATTATTTTTTTATCTTGAGAACTGCAACATTCTTTTTGGACTTGAAATAATGGCTTTAGCCAGACAACGCAAACTCCTTTTTTGCAAGGGACATGACAAGGCAATATTTAGTGAAATACAAGTAGAAAGACAGAAAATCAATTTAATTCATACTAAATTACTAACAAGTAAAATATGATTCACGTGATATATTGAGATCTACATTCCATCATTACTATAACAGATTTTGTCAAAGAAAACTAATTTTAGCACAGGTCCATTGGGGAAAATGAAAGGACTTCAGAACAAATTTATGGAAAAGACAAGAGAAGAAATTTGGAACTTAATGATGAAAAGCTTACTCTTATTAGCATGCAGCACAAAAGAATTAATTACACAACACAAGAGACAAATTGACTGATTTTCATTATTGGAAGACCCCGATTTTGCAAACAAAAAACAAACTTTACTAGGCAAATGACAAAGGATTTGAAACTAAATATTTAAAATAAAATACAGTGTACCACAAGCACACATGTCCAATCACGCCGCCGGGGGAGGGGGGGGAGCAACTGGTTTAGTTTTCTGCTTAGTCACCACAGTTAAAATTGATAAAACCACAGTTAAAATTGATAAAAGCAGTAAGATCTTAATGATATACACTCGAGTTAGTCTTGAGCAACCAAATTAAATTAAAACCACTGAAATCTAGAATCAAATTAAGATTTTCCACTACGTTAAGCGGAACTTCTATTGTACATATTAAAAATAGCATTTCATCAGGTACTTAATAGAGTTTGATCCTGCACTGGTAATCGAAACCAAACCCAGATGAAGGGCGAAGTAGTATGAGGATTTCTCAATTTGACTGCTTGAAATAGAACCTCAAAGACTTGATCTTAGTATCTTACCAACATTATTTGCTGAACCTGCTTTCCCATTATTCTCTGATGCTAGCTCATTGTTGGAATTACCATGTTCAATGGGTGTGGCAGAGAGAATAATACCAGATGAATTCATCGTGGTAAAGTCTGAAGGAGTGCACACTGCTTCTGATGCTTCAATATCTAGCCATTGTCCTGTTTCATGCTTACTCTTCCACAGATCTACAAACCTTGAGCATGCTTCCCTGTTGAACAGATATAGGCAATTCAATGGAAATTTACAAAATAAAGCTACCTCTATTAATGCTTCTGATATAACTATCTAAATATTTGTCGGATGGAGAGGGGAAAAAGAAGGGGCTTACAATAAACGCATGGCTCCAAAGCACTCAGCAAAAGAAACAAGAGATGCCATGTGATCAATCTCAAAACCTGCTGCTACAGCACGCGCAAAGGCCATTCCTTGTTCTTTCTGAAGCACCATTTTACGGGTCTCAAGGACTTTTAAAAGCTGAGCCCTGATTCAACATTAAAGCAAAATGAATGGCAGAGCGACATATTAAGTAGTTGGGTGCAATGAGAGCTACATAATAAGTAGCTGGGTGCAATGACCCACTGAGTTTTACAAAATTCCTTTAATATAGGTATAAACATTAACGCTTATCAGTTTTCTTTCTTAATACATGCCACTCAGAGGAAGGGGGGGTCCTAAACTGAGGGTCTACTAATAAAGTAGTGACCTTAGCAAAAATATTTCCTTCCTTCACTGGTAAACAAAATGCAATCAGATGAGCTCTAGAAATTCCTTTTGATCTCATTTCTTGGTTTCAACTTTATTCATTTCCTCAAGCAATCAACAGAATGCAACAAAAACATAAAAAGATAAATACACTAGATCAATAGCACAAGAAAATTGCTGTATGGGTTAGAAAAAGCATCCCAAAAGAAAAAAGAGAAAGAAGTTAAAGTAAAAAAATTTAAGTAAAAATCTTGCTGTATGGGTTAGAAAAAGCATCCCAAAAGAAAAAAGAGAAAGAAGTCAAAGTAAAAAAATTTAAGTAAAAATCTAAGTAATGTGTAGTCTTGGAAAATTTTTAGTGCCCCAATGAGAATCCTGTCATACAGAATCTCTTTCATTTTCCATGTTTTCAGAGGTGCAGCGAGCTCAAGATAATTGGGCCTAATTCACAAGATGAGCCGGTACAGTAAACAAAAAAGATTCCACAAAGAGCATAGACAACTGCAAGATGTATTCTATGGCAGCACAACATTACATACTTTGAATTTGCCCCCTGTGAACATGACCCATTGGCTTCGGGTGGTGCTGCCCCAGGCTATCAGAAAAATGAGACAGACAGACAAAGTAAGAAAACATGTAACAAAGCAAATCAGAAAAAAGCACGACTAGTGCCTAGTCACCGTGTAAAGGACAATTGCTTTCTCTTCATTAGCATGGGGCACACATTTGTCACCTGTCCATAATTTTCAGGTGATTAGTGCCGTATTATGCTGGAAAAGGTCAATGACAGACTTATACAATTACAAAGCCTCTACTTTCAACTCTAATTCGAAATTAATAAGAAAAATGAGTGGGTACAAGAGAATAAAGAATCAACAGCTTTCAGTAACAATTATTGTTTAGGTATATTACTTAATAAAGAGGAGAGAGAGATTCAATGATACAAGCAGCACATCTTTTAACTTTTAGTTACCTTCATAGCCTCCCAGGGGTTTCCGTTGATGGTTGTCCACCTGTCAACAAAAGAAAATTTAAAAATAAAAATATGTAAAATTGACAAGTACGTAGAAAAATATTCAATTTGTTTGTAGTTTACAATGCTTTGTCCTATATCATTGCGGCTCTGCATCGCAATTGCCTCGTCAATCTGTAAGATTTCAGATTCTATTGTGTAGACACGTTCTAAGATCTCCGGAGTGCTCACAAAGCGAACAAACCTGTTCAAACTAGCAACTATTAGTGCTTTTTTTACTGGTAAGCCTTAGGAGATTCTGTAAATGGTTGGCCAGAAATATAGCTTTGCATCTTTTACAAGATTCTGTAAATGAAAGCCATCCACCAAGTAACAGGAATGATGTTTAACTATGCCAAGTTGAGCAATTAGATATATCCCATATTCTTTTGAAGATCAATTTTGAAACTTAGTGGCGAAAATTTAAAATAAAATAAAAATAAAAATAAAAAAAAAAAAACATATCTGGTTATTTTTATTCAAAAGCGCAACTCCGCGTACGTACGCATCATGCTTGTATTTGCAGAAAGTTCTTTTCATCATAAACTGGCTAAGGTAGTTTTTCAATGAGATTACTTCAACTGCCAGGATGAGTTCATCTATTGTCTCTCAATTCAAAGCTTAATATATCAGTCAACATCAATATCCAAAAAATAATCTAGAAAATTTTAGGCAGTCACTGGGCAATCTTGACCATGCCGTTTTTGCAAAATCAAATCTCCGAAAGAAATCCTCCATTGGAATTTCTTAAAAAGTGAAGTACAAATCAGATAGCTAAGACATTTTAGGAGCCAGTCAAGTTGATTTCGACTAGAAAGTGAGATATAGGCAAGCAGGTATATATTATAAACTAGATACCATATATTGACCCAAACCTTTCCAGAGTGGCCTTCGTAAACCATGCTGCATCAGTGCCATTTTCAGGTTCAAGCAAAATTGAATAACCACCTTTAGCAATTTGATCTTGAGCAGTCTTTAGGTGGGCAAGAAATGGATTTAACAATCCTGAAGCAATTTTCTCTTTCTTGTCATTCGCTATGATAATCAAATCACACCTGATAATTAAAACAGTGTCAGACTTGCAGCACTAGATACCAGGACGGAACTTAAATTAGTCCAACAATTTTCAACTGCATTACCATCCATAAGACACGTGCTGACAATATAGTAATTGCCAAATATGCAAACTTGAAATTAACATATCCAAACAGCAAACTGATAATAACGACAAGTCAATGCTTCAGATAACAACAGATACAATTAAATTTATTCACATCTCCAAACAATTGGAGGAAGAGGAAAGGAAAGAGTGAGATCTCTAAAGATGGAAAGTGCATGATACTTCAATATAAATTAGTTATAGAATTGAAATCTTTTAGGACCAAGCAAACAGAGAAAAACAAAAGACAACAACAATGCTAAATCTTCAATTTTTCAAATCAAATCAGTCTCAACAAACGACCAACATGATACTTCAACTTGCAGGAGCAGGACAATTCTTCAAGTTTTTAGAATCCTACCACACCATTCACAATGCCCATCTCCCCCATGCAATCATGTTTAACACTTCAATCCTTATCATCAATTATCAATATGAAACTTCTTATAAATTAACGGATGAAATCTCAAATACCAACTCTTTCCAACATTCGAACAGTAAAAGAAAAGTGACCAACAGAAAACTCAGGACGTACACTTTATCAGTAATGCAAAAAAGAGCTCAAGTAAACCTTTACCCAATGAACGCTGTGCATGCCAAAATTTCCAAACAATTACACAGACAACACAAATTTTCCTTACAGCCAAAAGACAGATTGAAAAACTGCACTCCATCAGCTCATACATCATCACGCAAAAATAAATAAATACCCACACACACTCAAATCAACATACATACACAGCAAAATACAACATAAATGAACAATAACCCATCGAAGAAAATCAAGTACGAAAAATGCATACCTTGTTCGAGTTGGAGTGAGCTGAAAAACAGCCGAGCTGAGCCGAGTGCTCTGCTTCATGCCTTCAAGTGGTCTCCCACACTAATGCTTCAGAATTCAGATCTCACAAAAAAATATGCCTGAAAATAATAAATTAATTAACTAATTAAACACACAAACCTGCTTTAGAAAAAGTAAATTCTATGCTTTCCGAAAGCTAAAATTCAAGCAAAAAAACAAAAAAAAAAAGAAACAAATAAAAACTTTAGTAGATTCGAGAGAGAGCTCACAGGCTTTCTGATTAACAAGCCTGCATTTACATGTTTACAGTACCTACACATACACCAATTTGCACGTATATTCAGAAAAAGAGAGTGAGAGAACGGTAAGGAAAAGCGTGACAGAAGGAGAGCGGCGTAGAGACAATAATTTGTATGCATATATAAAGTGTGTGTTGCGAGTGTGTGTGGGAGAGTGTGACTTTGGATTCTGGACAAGGGAGAGTGGAGAAACAATGAAAATAATATCTACATTTTGGATTCCTTGTTGAAAATTTGGAATGTGATTAAAGGGGACGTTGAGGGTAAAAGTGAGAATTCCTCTTCCGCCGACTGTGATAAATTTAGAGAGAGTTCATATTAAGCCATTGCGAGGGTGTTTGGATGCCCTTTGATCCTTCGTTCCAGCTGATCTTTTATCTTCTATTTTATTATATAGATATTTATCAAATACATAACATTTATAATTCTGTATTTTTATAAAGAAAGATTTAATATATTTTTATAAAATATAAAATATGAGATGAAATATTCTTTTGAAATAATTGATCTAATTGGTTCGAAATTCGAATGAGCTTATCAATTATGATAAAGTATTTTGTAAAAATTTTTTAAGAAATTTCTTATTAGCTTTTAAAATAAAATGTTGGAATCTTATAAGTTACAACTGTTTTACAACTCTTTTTAGAAAAATAATTGCTTGTTTATTTTAAAAATTTTAACATTTACTTTCAAATTTAACCATTTTAATTATAAAATTGTCACTACTAATATCTTATAAGCTAAAAGATCTTATTTTATCCAAACATATTAATAAATTATTTTTAGATGGTGTTTGCAACAAAGTATGTAAACACATAATCATTTATTTTTTGCTAAATGTTAGAAAAGCAAATTATAATCAAAAGTGGAGACCATCAAATATCCATTGTAAGCCAATAAAAAAGAAGTAGTGTTTGAAATTATAATATCTTATTTTTAATAAAAATAGCTTCAGTCTCTCAGAAATAACTTAGGATGCTTATGAGATTGTAAATTATGATTAATTAATTTTAAAACTTACAATAGAAACAGAATTTTTAACACTCAAAAGTAGCTTTTCTATAACTCATAATCAGATAAGTATTTTTTCACAATCAATTGAATATGCCATCTTAAAATAAGATATAAAATTTTATTAATTCTAAAAATACTTTTATTATAAAATATAAGAACTTATAAGATTTTTCAAATAAATTTAGTCAAACACCCTCCGAGTAAATAGAATGACCAAGCAAGTGGGAAAGCATGCATGAATGTACGAAAGGATCCTCCGTAGTTGTTTCCAGGGTGATTCTTTTAATAATTATAATGGCAATAAGTTTAGTTGGTAAGTATTTGTGTAAATCATTTTAAATTAAGTATTTTTAAGTTACATCTAATTTTGGTTGGTGAACCTAATCACAGTAATAATATTATATTAATTTATTCTCATTGTATTAATTAATGATTAAATTGTTTAGTTAGCTATGACTAATGCATGAATGTCTACGTCAATTTTTGTCATTAGTGGCTTTTGATAAAATAATATGAGAAGTAATATCAAACTAAATATAGGGTATGTGATGATTGATGAATTTATCGAGAGATTAATATTGCAAAAAATATTATGTTAAAAAAAAAAGGTATAATGAGTCAATCAAAAATTTCTGAATACAATACCTACTATTTATAGAATTTATATCAAATATTCAAAATATACTAACATAAATGAGTGAAATAAAGCGTATAAAAATTTTTCAGTAGCTGACGCAATTTAGAAAAATATTTATATTAAAAAGTAAAAAAACTATAATAAATTATATTATAAAGTGTAAAGTTCCACATTGAAAGAGTCAAGAATCTTGAGATAACTTATAATCTATCCCTCATCTTTTTCCGCAATGTACTTTTTCAGAACAAAACTCCATTCCATGAATGTCGATGAAATAATACCTCGACGTGGTTGAATATTTCATGTCAAGCGACGAATTTGGATATCATCAATATAAAAAACTAAATATTTGAAATTCTATATAAACTAGAATTTTGAACGCAATTATTGAATTTATCACCATTGTTAATACTTATGAATCACCGACACCAAAATCATAAATATAGTATCAAAAACTATATATTATTTTGGCTTTTATGCAAAAAAAACAAAACAAGAAAAGAAATGGAGTGGCAATTTTTTGTCCTTTTAGATCTAACTTTAGGTGGTCAATTTTGTGCCTTATTGGATTCCATCTATCACCAAATTTTGACTTTTTCTTGGATTCTTGTTATTCAAAAATATATTTTCTCACACAACTTAAGTATAAAAAGAGTTGATTTATTTTATGTAAAATTAATTTTAAATTAGGATGTTGAACTAAAAACAATTTTTTTGGAAATGAATAAAAAAGGAAAAATAAATATAGTCATTTTCTAAATTAATATAAATTAATAATAAGGGGTCTTCATTGGGGACCATATTCATAATGACCAATTAAGAATTGGACAAACAGCATTGTATGCGCGAGGGATATTGGGTCCTTAACAACTACTTTTGTAATAACTTGTTCATTGTGGGCATTAAAATCTATTTAATCCAATTAAAACATGTACAACATGATAACTTATGTCCTTTTAAAGGAAAAAATGTGCCTTTTTCTTTTTCTTTTGACTAGCATAGTTACTTTGGAAGTTTCCATTAATTTACAACTTAATTTGAAGGCTATATTTCGATTTAGATGTTTTTGTAAGAAAGAAAATAGTTACTAATTCAAAATTAATATAATTTTTGGACCAAAAGGGATTAAGTTTTTATTTGGCTGATTCTTAAAAGCAAAAACATTACTTACAAACAATTTAAAGCATCTAAAATTTAAGCTAAAAGTTGAAAAACACTTTTTTATTTTTTTATTTAAGTTATTGCAAATACTCCTTGATATTGACATTAATCTTTAAGAGGATGTTTACTTTGGGAGTTGGGGTTAGTGGAAGTTTAGTTATAAATAGTTTATATGAGGGTTTAGAGGATTACTTTGAATTTGTTGGTATGTTTATTTTAATGATTTATAATAGCTCAATTAACCTAATTTGGGTTGGTTGTTTACTTCAATGGGTCAGTATAAAATGGTTTACATTATTAAATTATGAATTCGTCGTCATTGTTAAATAAATTTTTGGCGTCTTCGTTTTGTTAGATTACTAATGGCAATCATTGTAAACTTTAGAGTATTTTGAGCATATGTGTAAAAATCCAACTAAGGTTTATTCCAACCCATCTTAAACCCCCCAAATTTAAGAGTTTCACCAACCCCATAACCCATTTATACTTAAATTTGGTTGTTCAGCTCGTATTTACATACTGCTAAAGTAAACAAAGGTTTGAAGTGATTTGTCTAACCCAAAATCATATTAACTTTCATAGCAAACAAGCCGTAAATATGTCAAATAACCTCTATTGATTTTTGAAGGTCTATATCATTCCAAATGCCAAAAAATTTCAAGAATTGGAAATCATCAAAATATCCAACCAATATGGATGGTTAGGGGTAACTACTTCCAAGTTGTCATAATTTTGTTCTAAACAATATGTAATAGAGAGAAAAGGCTATATTCATTGTGCCTAACCTAATTAAGGGCACTTGTCTGCTAAATATTTTCTTAAACAAAAATAAATATAAAATGGCCCACTATTAGCATGATTATGATATAGTCTATAGATCAAGACAATTATATATTGCAACAAATATGATGAATTTAGTCCCATGCAATCAGATTTTAAACATAACTACTCCATTATATGATTGTATATACAGCTTTTGTCCTATCCCTCATCAAATATTACCAGTGATTGTCTGCCAAAGAATTATTTTGAATTGATTTTTTTTCCTATTATTAAAGATTAATTAAAAGTTTATAATGATTGAAACTATTATATTATAGTCATGAGAATGTACAATGGGCCCAATGTTTCCCAGCCACTAAACATATATTAAAAAGAGACCCAATTTAGTAACTTAAATAATATGATTATATCTCTTTACTAAATTTTAATACTTTTGTTTTTAGTAATGATGCTTTTTTTTTTTTTTAAAATATGTCCACTACTGAGACGATTTTTTTATAAGTTATAATTTTTAAATTATATATGATAATAGCAAAATACCTACCCCTTAAGTATGTGGATTTGTCCACTTCATTTTCATCTCATTAAGGAAGTATTTAGGATTAGTATGTATCTCCATGAAAATCTGATATTTCACTAACAAGTTAAAAGACAAGGATCATATTTTCTTTAGATTTTTCTCCATTTTCCAAAATTTTCTGCAGAATCAACAAAGCCTCAAGGAAGAAGATGTGATGTAAACCATGCAAATGCTACTTGTAGGGTATTCTAAAGG
>JACFYI010001436.1:1709603-1720328 GCA_014898755.1 Handroanthus guayacan | reverse complement strand
CTATCTCATTCAAATGGCATTAAGACTCAGTCTTATCAATGTACCTCAGGCTTATGTAATCCATACGTAGAATAATAAAATTAACAAAAAATTAAAAATAAAAATTAAATAGAAGACATAAAATAAGGTGGAGAATATATTATCCTTTTAACAATAATAATAATAATTGTGAATTAAAAGGATGTTTTGGTGAGCTTATAAGCTCGTTAAACATTCATAAGATATTTTAGAGTTGATAAGAAATCAAAAATTGGTTGGTAATTTTATTTTTTTATTTTTTTCTTATTGAGCATATAAGCTCTTAAAAAAACACATTCGTATCTTTATCTTACGACCTCTTTTAAGAAAGGAGTTCATAATTTTTTTTAATGAGGTGTAGGAACTTATAATATGTTGTCATGCAAGCACCGCCTATTTTGAAATTTTTACATTTTTCGAAAGAATTTATAAAGTCTTAGCGTTTTATTTTGAAAGCTCATAAGCTCTTTTTTCAAAGAAATTACCAAACATTTCTTTATCTTTTATAAGCTCTTAAACATAAGATGCTTAAAAAAGCTTTAAATTTCACCAAGTCCCTCTTAGTCAATGTTGTAAAGATTGAATTGGAGATAAAATCTATAGCCCTACTAGTTGCGATTTGACTGACTCAACTGATTTAATTACTGATTCAATTGGTATGACATGATAAATATTTTTTATATAACTATCATATGTACATAAGTACAAATAATATACAAAATGCAAAATAATAAAATAAAAATTTTGACCATTTAGTACAATATTTTCACAAATTGTATTCCCTAAAATATTTAAGTATTATATAACATAATCAAATTTAAGTGAAAAATTAAATTACAAAACGATTCAATCCGTAAATTGATTTTTTTTATTTTTGACCAGCTTGCACCGGTTGAAACATGAACTAGTCTCATTTATCAAATGGGTAAGAAAAGTCTACCAATTCCTGGTTTAACCAGTCAATTGGCCAGTTAAAACCAATTTTTAAAATAGTGCTCCTACTCAAACACATAAATCTCAGGTGTCAACCAAAAATGAAAGAAGATGTATTTATCTTTTCCAAATAAAATATCTGCATAGAATTTTCTGCATGAAATATTGCTCGGTAACTAAGGATGAATAAATAAAAATACAATTAAAATTTAAAAATCTCATGCAAACTACTCTTTCTAACATGCCATAAAAAAAGATAAAATGTATAAATAGTAGATCATTAGATCACCTAAACATTGTCTAAAAGTCTTAATTAAGTACCCATCTCCTTAATTTATCAAAGGAAGTGTTTTATAATTACAACAAACCTCTGCGAATATTAAGGTAATTATCCCTTTTTAAGATATAAAACAAAATTGAAAAGAATAAAGTTGAAAAAAAATAAATAAATACTAGAAAAGAAAAAGAAAGAACATATTAGGAAATAAAAGATAAAATGAACTGCCTTGTCATTATCTTCTGAAAAATATGAATAATTTCTATAGTTTACTGAAAAACATACCAAATCAGTTAGTTACTTTAAAGAATGACGCGCATCATAAAAAATAAATTAGAAACAAATACAATTACTATCAACTTATGATCTTAGAAATCGATAAATGAATGATTCTCCAAGGGCGAACACAAGAAAATTAGCTTTCTTACATGCACTTTTTCACCAATAATCTCCACAAGAACATTTTCCATCCTTAAAATGATGAAATCTAACAACATCTCTAACAACAATCTCTCTGTTCAAAATCTTGGACATGGACTTAGTAGCTGTATGACAATCCACACAAACTCTAAGATTCTTTGTCACACGAACGGTTGTTCCTTCAGGACTACTAATGACGCCAAATGCTATCGCGAGCCGTTCACTATGACCAAACAACATATGTCGTTTTTGCTCCTCGTCAACGTCGTGTAACACCATGTTCATATCTGGAACATACCCTTCTCGTTCTATCCGTTCTGTGAGATCTTGCAGTTTCTCGTTTATCTTTTGATAATCCGGATGGCTTTCGTCTCCTGACACAAAAACGTGCACTTTGTTCTTTACTTCGATCCAGCTACAAGCTGCTTTTTTCGTCATCCCTTTCTTTCTCATTTTAAGTCTCAGCTTTGCAGCTTCTTTCCATCTCCCAACAGCAACATAAACATTGGATAAGAGAACATAAGTAGTCACATTTTGAGGATCAATTATGAACATTTCTCTTGCAACCTTTTCAGCTAGTTCGACGTTCTTGTGAACACGACAAGCAGACAGCAATGTTGACCAAATTGTCCCGGTTGGTTTAATATGCATGCTAGAGACGAACTTGTAAGCTTCTTCCAATCTTCCTGCACGGCCAAGAAGATCCGAGACAGCAGCATAGTGTTCTAGACCGGGAGAAATAGCATAATTTTTAGTCATACTGTTGAAATACTTCCAAGCTTTATCGACCAATCCACCATGGCTACATGCTGTCAAAACAGCAACGAATGATCCAGAATTGGGCTTCATTCCCTCCGTTTCCATCTTCTCAAAAAACGATATGGCGTCATGTGCACGGCCATGTGATGCATATGCCATAATCATGGCTGTCCAAGAAATCGCATCCTTAAACTCCATTTTGTCAAAGATCCATCTTGCGATCCTTATGTTGCCACATTTTGCATACATGTCCACGAGGGAACTTGCTACATAGATGTTATCATTGAACCCTCGTCTAATGATATAGCCATGGAGCTGTTTACCTAAACATAATGTCGTTAAATTCGCACAAGCTGGCATTATACTTGAAAATGAGACAGCCACGGGCTCAATATCAGACATCAACATCTCTCTAAACAATTTTAGTCCATCATCAAATCTGCCATTCTGGACACAAACTGCTATCATCGAATTCCAAGAAATACTGTCCTTTAGAGGAGATGAACTAAAAACCGTGTATGAATCTTCCAACAGTCCACAATTTGCATACATGTCAATCAAGCTACTCCCAATAAATACATCTTTTTCAAAACCATGTCTTATTGCATATCCATGAATCTCTTTTCCCTTCATGACATCTACATGTTGTGCAAAGATTGGAAGAATGTTAGATAATGTGTAAGAATCCGGCTTCAATTTCAACTGTCCCATTTCCCTCAATCTCAACAAAGCTTCCTCATACATCCCGTTTTGCACATGTCCCCCAACAACAGTGTTCCATGAGACAACATCTCTAACTGGCATGTTTTCAAAAACTTTCCTCACACTGTCAGCTGGAAAAGCTACCTTCTTCGTTCTATCTCTTAACCTACCAACAACCGCTGTCTTTCCACCATTGTAATCCAACTTACTCTCCACAATATCATCTAAAATTGCTTTCTGATCAACACTTGTCAACCGCCTTTCAGAATCAACGGTTATATCACATGAACCATCAGAACCAATCAAATCACTCCGAAAGTTATGATAACAACAGTCGCTTTGTCCGGAACCATGAGCCAACTCATTTCTCTCACTTTCATTCAAGAAGTTAACTTCTTTATCAAAGCCTTCAAGCTTTCCCTCAGAATCTTGTACTCTATTTTCAGACTTAATTAAATCTTTATTAAACCTAAGCAATCCATTTGGTTCAGAACTTCTATCGAACACATTCCGAGCACCCAAAGACTCCAACTTGGCATACATGTTCATTAGAGCATTCCCAGTAAACAGATCAGTTTCCAAACCAAGCCTCACAACAGATCCATGCACAGCCTCGCCTAACCTCAAATCCCTCAAATGGGCACACGTTTTCAGCAGTGAAGGGAACACATTCTTATCTGGGCTTTTGCCCACAGCCCTCATTTTCTTGAAAAAACTTACGGACTCCGCAAAATTGCCATTGGAAGCACAGCACTTTATGATGGATTTCCAGGCCTTGGCTGGGGGTGTTGAGTCGAAGGTTTTGAACAACGCGAGACAGTCTTGTAAAAGGTTAAAATTGGAGTAAATGGAGACAATGAGAGTATTAAGTTCAGGAAAGAAAATGCCTCCCTCTCTAAGTTTGATGATATGGGCATGAAGTTGCTTGGCCTGTGAGCTCGTTTTGATTGCAGATGGATTGTTCAGGAGGACTCTGATGATTTGAGTGGAATTTTTCATGGGATTTTTACGTGAGGTTTTGGATTGTCTCTTAAACTCATGTATACAGATCTTTGTGTAAATGCCAAGCTGAAATCTTTACCTGAAGGTGACACAACCACTAAGAGAAACCTGCTAGACCTCCGAGTAAATCTGATTCTGCAAGCTATGAGTTTAAAGGTAAAATTGATCTGTGTATAATATAATGGTGACGGAAATTGGTAAATATTACTTTGCTAAGAATTAATCTTAAGAAAGTTTGGCTGACTAAAAATTTAAAATACTAATATTATTTTACTAAGAATTAATTTTACAAAATTTTAAAATCAATAGTTTAAATTATAAAATGAGTTTGACCGACATCACAAAGGTGAAATGTGTATGGCGAACATGAACTGATTTTTCACCTATTGTGAATGTTGTCACAGAGGTAAAATATACATAGTCGATATATATTAATTTTTCTCGCCATTTATGCATCGAATTGCATGTCAATCTATCGAGTAGCTTACGCGACAAATGCTCATACTCTTATTTGTTTATCAAAGTTTGAAAAAATGAACTAGACGAAACACATGGTGAATCATGAAGGGACACTTAAAATTTATAGACCGTGCCCACTCATGGACATCGTCTGCCTAGCCAAGGCAACCTGCCATGAAACAAGTGGCGTCTTAAAACTATAGAGACGTACCTAACAACGTAAAGATTAGAATACTAACATGAGGATTGCTAGTCTCCATGGTAGTTATTGTATTGTCAAATTTAGATTAGAATGCTTTTTTATTCAAATATCTTTGGTATATTTTCCACAAACGCAATCCAAATTCAAATATTTTGAATCTTCTGGTCAAATATAAGTGTTCCACAGCGATTTCTATAAGGATGTAACTAGCCATTCTTAGAATTGGTCCTGCAAAGCCCATACACATTTACCTTGATGGGGTAAAGTCATGTCCACTCTGCAAACAATAAATCAAAGAGATAGTTACCTCTGATGGCTGAAAATTCTTAAATATTACAAGTAAACCCTCTAAATAAAAGAATGCAACTGTAATTATACATAAGCTCAAAGGCTATAATTGTAATTTTGCACTAGGCTAAATTAGTGATAGAACGTAAAATGATAATTATCCAAATCTAAAGGGTGTTTTGGTCATTATGCCCAACCTCAGGGGTGTTGAGGTAATTATCCATTAATCAAAAAGTAACAGCTGTTGATTTCAAAGGCCAATGCATTTATCTAACCACGTAATGAGATGGCAAGATTGAATCTCCACTTTAATGGTCAATTTTGATCACAAATATCAAATCTTTACAGAATGAAGATCCATAACTAGAAGCAAATACAAGTATTACAATTTCTGAACAAGTGCGCCATTATATTAGCTTCCAATAGCCTTATCCAGAATCTTGGCACACTTCAGTCATCTTCTCTCTCAGGCGGGAGACCACAGGGTAAAAGCATTTTCTGCATATGCATGGAGAAACACCATAAAACATTAGAAACTTGGATTAAAATTAGGTACATACAAACTCCTAAACCCCAAAGAATACTTAAGGAGTACTTCACAAGGTTCTAGCAGATCCCATAAGCAGAGAGGAAGTAGAAATTTACAGGTTCTTGATTATCCAAAGTGATTAAAAAAAAAAAAAAAAAAAAAAAAAAAAAAAAAAAAGAAGGGATAATTACACTTTACCCCCTAAACTATGGGCCTTTTTACACCTCACCCACCAACCTATTTTTCGTTTCAAACCACCATACTAACTTTCAAAAAATTTGCACGTTGCCCCCTAGAATGGTTTCCAGTGGAATATTATGGAATATTCCGGCCACAATTCACCACATGAAGCGCACGGCTATTTTATGTGAGGATGAAATATTTTCACTTTACCCCCAAAACCATGTGCTATTTATACTTTACTATCTAAACTATGTGTTGAGGCTGGAATATTCCATAATCTTCGACTGGAAACCATTCTAGGGGGCACCGTGCAAATTTTTTGAAAGTTCGTATGGTGGTTTGAAATGAAAAATAGTTTGATGGGTGAAGTGTAAAAGGCCCATAGTTCAGGGGGGTAAAGTGTAATTATCCCAAAAAAGAATCAAGCAATTTCTATGCAGTAAGCTGGGCTATTTCTTGATTCTACCAGTGAAGGTGATTGCAAAATGACATACTACAAGATTTATGCACATCACACGAGAAACCATTCTTAATATATACTTGCACAATAATGAAAATGTTCAGCCATTACTGCGTAGAAAGTGGAAACAAACTAGTGTTTTGTAATGTTTCTCGCAATTGACAGTCATGTGAAGACAGAAAATAAGACATTTCACAGAGACAAAGCAAATTTATGTCACCACAATTTGGTAATGCATTTAAGGGCGGTTGAAAGGGAAGAACCCAAAATGTTAATTTTGATGTATTGAGAGACAGCAAAATCAACCCCAAAAACTATGATTTGCCTTTGCGTTGACATTCAGCAGAATCCTAACCGTGTTTGTTCTTAAGTCAATATTGTTAGCCTTCCATGAAGAATAATTTCAATCCCTCCAATCAAATAGACAAAATCTAAATTGCCATTTGATGTTCACTGCTCCTCATGCACACTAAGAAACAATTGCCACACTCATACTACGCTCTTAATGATATGACTTTGACCATCGACAACCCAATCATATGCGAAAGAGAAAAAAAATTGCAAAAGCTTGCAAGTTTTTCCAATCAAATCATTTGATAAACAATCCTATTTAAAACTGAGTATATCAGATAATCAAAACAATCACACCATGTAGATGGCAACTCACTACAGCACGAATCAGGCAATCAAAATTGTGCATCTTCCTGTCTAAATCCCGCAAAAGACACTAACTAAACCCATCAATCTGCAAGTCCAAAAAGTAATAAAACTAAAACCGTATAGAGACATCAGAGAAATTCACAGCCCCACCAGTTTTGCATACATTTCCTATTCCAGTAGACCACATTAACAACAATGAGCGAGGGAAAAATAAGATGCGTAACTTTTACTGAAACAGGCAGATCTAGAAAACTATGCTCGCAGAAACCAGCAAAATACAAAAGCAAACCACATAAAAGATAGTAAAAATTAGCAAAGAAAGATAGAAAAATAGGGAAATAAGCAGAAAGGCCAAAGTAAAAACCTGCATGAAATTGTAGCGCTCTCTACCAATGGATTCATTTTCTGCCACGGCAAAGTAGGCTAAAATCGGATAATGCCCAACGTACGACGCGTAGCTATCTCGGTGGATATTCACTGCCCATTCACTAGAAGAAAAAGAAAAATAATAATATAAATAAATAAACGAATTCTCCCAAGAAGAACAGATCATTAGAAACAAAAACAATCAATTAACCTAAAGTTGATAATTTTTTTCCAAATTCTCGTTAGGTTACTTACAATCGAGTCAAGTCGGCATGCCCCGTGCCCACATATTTAGCCTGCAAATGCTCGAGTTGGGAGTTTATATTAAACCTGTCACTCGCCTGCATCGTATAACGAGTCGTAAGAAGACGATCAGAGCAAAGAAAATTATCTCTAACCTCTGAAAATAACTTCAAAACGATAAATTGCTAAGAAAAGGTAGTTACAGGAGAGGGAAAACTAGGGTTTCTGAAGGGGTTTAATTGATTTGCCTGCACGTTGACTAGTTGGTATCTGAGTCCAAAGATATACAATTAAAAAGACCAAGAAAAAGAGGTGTCGTAACCGCTCTCGTAGCTCAGTTGGTTAGAGCACCCGTTTAGTAAGCGGGAGGTCTTGAGTTCGACTCTCAACGAGAGCAATTCTTAAAATCATTTTGGCCCAAGCAAGCAGGATTTTTTGTGTTTTTTTTTTTTTTTTTTTGATGAATTCCCAAGCAAGCGGGATTGAAATCAGATTTTAGGCCCCAAAATTTTTGTTTTCAACAAAACATGGGGAAAAGGAGAACTTCGTAATTTTATCAATAACTAAACCCAACAAGGAAGAAAGAAAACAATGTTAAATATCAAACACTAGCAAAAGTTGTCTCGGTGAATGCTAACACTGTCATTCTTCTTTCCCTTCCATTTTCTTTTCTCTTTTTTTTTTTGTTTGTTTTTCGTTTTCTTGTTTTTTTGTTGAAAAATGTCATTACAACGTTTAAACAATACATTAATACATCACTAGCAATCAAAAGATCAATACTATGAAAAGAAAAATTTTCAATAGTCTACAATAAAAATTTCCTCACAACAGCCTACGATACGATAGAAAAACAACATCGCACTGGGAACTTCATGACCTCTTGGACAAGGAACGACAGTCAAATTTGGTGGAAGAGTACCACTGAATGATAATATGAAAAGGAAATGAGGGAGTTCCTCTAATCAACTATTACAAATATAGATCAGTCTGTCAAACAATCCTCCAATCTCTCAAAGAGGGAAAAAAACAAATAAAAGTTCAAATTAATCCTATGAATAATGAATCAGTTTCTACAGCTTGAACAAAGGGAAAAGAATTACAGATCAACTATGAGGAGAAAAATATGTACAATCAGGGTATGATTTACACAAAGCTGAAACTGCCTCTGCCTCCATCCTGATACTTACAATTTAAGCACACCAGGAGGAAGACAGCTCGATGAAACGTATTCACTTCAAAAGAACTTCAAACCCCGTTTCAGAAACTATCAACAGATTTGTGAGCTTCAATATTGGCCTTGTTTTGAGGTATCTGATATTGGAGGTAAGAGATTAAGGAAACTTCCTTGTCCAGGTTGAGTCGATGCAGAATTTGATTCCTCATCTGTTGTGTGCAAAATAAGAATGTAAGAAAAAGAGCATATCCTTTGTGGTTCCGGGTTATTTTATATATAAGATGTACATAATAGTAGCAGAGAGGGAAAAAGGAACCCACTGAAGAGGGACTTTACAGTAGGTCTCTTAGGCTTGTTGCTCTTCTTCCTCAGTTCAGCTGGAAGTGAAAAGAAAGTCATATTTAGAACAAACGTCAAATACAATGCGTTAAGCAGAAACAGTAATGACAATCAATAATAATAAGAAGTTCCATGCGGAGGTATGTACAACATACCTATTCCGGGAACTTCATGATCATTAACAATTTCAAAGTTCTTATAGGTGTAACCCATGAAGTTGACGTCTTTAGATGGAAGCATCTGCACCATGAAAAAACACTTGATCAGATTACAACATCAGAAACATTAACAATAAAGAAAAGCTTCACTAATGTCAACGACAATCTTGAGGAAACTAGGGGCCATTAGTTCCAGAAACTTTCATTAACTTCTCCTACTTCCGATTACAGGCTTATGTTCAGTTTTGGGGAGTTCTTAATGAGAAATATAGGATTAATTGCAACGAACCCTCAGAACCAATACTCAACATTCAGAAGCTAATGCTTGTAGATAATGCTTTATGAACAATTGGCGGCATATTAATGGTTGCCACCTTCGCTTTGCAAATGTAGCATAGTTACCACAACACATAACTTCATATCATCATAAAAATCAAAATAACCAAATATTTTCTGTGTGCACGGGAAACGTGGACAATTCAAGATTTCAGAATATGAAAACGGATCAGTGGCATCAAACGCTAATGGTAGTATGTACCCACCTTCCTCCAGGGACCTGATTTTGTTGTTGATGTGATTTGATTGTCATTCTGCAGAAAAATCAAGAGCATAAGGAAAAGAAACCAATAGTTAGAAATGCAAGAAAGAGGTGAAAAATGAAAAAGGAAAAAACCTCTTCAAACTTTTCAAAGTTTTGGGTATCCAATTCATCATTAACTTCGGGAATGAATGCAGCTTTCATTTGATATAATTTATCCCACTCGATTCCTTTGAACCACAGGTGAGCCTGGAAAGATGGTGAAAGGTTACTTGCCAGTTTGCTAGACACTATAAAGCAGTTTAAAAAAGTCAAATTACACACAATGCAAGCACCTTAATTTCGCCAGCACCTCTTGTGCCAAGCCTTTGCTCTACATTACACAAGAGTTTACAGATTAGATCCTTAGCTTCAAATGATAGTTTTGCCTCTTCTGGAAATTTCAAGTGAGTTCTCCAGTTTACTATCTGCATTAAAACAAAAGAGCAACTAATAAACATCAAGATAGGGACTAAGTAGAGAAAGATGGTAAACAGTCATCTATAAAGAATAATTACACCGAAGGTCCAAATAAGGGAAACTAGATAACATCTTTTTTGTACAAGAGGGAAACCCACTCAACACGAGAAAAGAAATTGTCACAAGTACTTCTTGAGAGAGAGAGAGAGAGAGAGAAGAAAGAGGCAAAAAAAGGATAAAAAAATTCAAGTTTTCTTTGCTAATTTTGCATACGTTACCCACAGTGAGCTGTGGTTTCGCTGGATTGAACGACAGTGAGATTCTTGAAAACTATTCAGGTTAGCATGCCTCATCTTATTGTTTGTTAAATCCACAACTTGATTTTGACATTTATGACTTGAAAATGGGGAGTTAAGACAACAGAAAATTACCAAAATTCATTCACCTTATTTATGAAACTAAGTAGTTAGAAAATGATGTTTCATCCTTGACGTAATCAATAGAAAAGCCAACAAGGCAACTGCATTTCAATACAATTTTGCATTGGGGGGGGGGG
>JACFYI010001436.1:1695179-1707711 GCA_014898755.1 Handroanthus guayacan | reverse complement strand
CACCTCCCCAAATGCACCCTTTCCGATCATGGTTAATGGCTCAAAATCATCAGCGCCCATTTTATGCCTCTGACGGCGCATATATTCCGTTTCCTTTTTCTCTAGGTACTTCAGAAGGTTGTTTTGCTCTTCCTCAGGGACCTCAGCATCAGCCAGTTTCTTCTCAAGCATATTACGCCTACAAGGAAGCAGACAGGATTACCACTTCGGAATGCTGAGCACATAAACTCAGAGAAATCGACATGCATAATTTTGTTCCATATAAATATAGCAAAACTTGCAACAAAAGAGAAATGATAAATGAGACTAGGTTTTGTTTGTTTTTAATTTCCATGCTACTTTTGGGAAAGCTCAGGTGAGGAGAAATAAACTATAACGTGAAGCAGAATTTGAAGGATCTAATGGAAGGGACGCACCAAAGGCCCAAAAAGAGAAAAAATAGTTTTTGGACTCTGCTCCTGTTAAATGTCTTACCCAAAGATTTCCTTCAAAAACTAACCACATGAAATACGTCATAATCACCCAATATAATCAAATTTTAATACATAGAAGTCAACAAAAGGAACACATGTTTTTGTGATTAATTATAAGTAACTTATCTTCGTGAAATTTAAAACTATGATTAGTCGCAGAGATATTACTCTGAAATTACTTCTTTCAGCTGCAACATGTGGATGACAGTTTGCTGTTGCAAAGCTAATTCTGACATGTCCCAAGTTAAAGATTCCAACAGAACAGAGAGATGCATGCACGATTATTAGTCTTAGTTAACCAATTGTACAGTCTGAATCTATGTATTTCCGAAACTATGTATTTTTGAAATCAATATCATTAGCACATTGTAAACAAACTAGAGGGGGCAATAAAATGGAAGGCCAATAAGTGAGCAGTTCTGGTGTCAAGACGAAATCTTTTATAATATTTATTTTGAGAATAATTATCACCTTCAGAAACTATTTTAACAAATTATCAACTAAGAAAACTTAATTAAAAAAAAAAAAATTCAAAGCACAGACAGTTTCATATGAAAAGGAAACCACCACTTTCAGTAAATATACATGTTGCAATATCATAAGAATCTATCATTTTATAAACAAGAAATTTAATATTAAAAAAAAACCAAAAAAAAAAATTATGGGAGCAAATGCATGAAATTTCTGGTGGTAAATGAAATTCCATATAGCTGTCATAAATAATTTCTGATAATCAAGAAAGTTTATTTGGGAATCAAAGAGAGAAAAAGAAATCATTAATAGGTGCCAACCAACAAATGAATAAAAATAAAAAGCCAGGCACTTAAAATGGAGGCCAATCCACAAAGAATACATCAAACAAGAACTCATCACAACAAGATTTAAAAAAAAAAAGGAGTTCATACCTGTCCCTCCGTTCCTGCAGGCTCTTCATTTGTTCCTTGTAATGCTTTTCTATATACTGCTTGGCAGCAGCTACCTTCTGCTTAGTTGCATTTGAGGGTACATCCTCACTCGATGGTGACTTTGAACCTTCTTTTCCATTGGGCTTAGATTCATTGTTCTTGCTTGAAGTCTTAGGCTTCTCTTTTGATCGGAACTTCCCAAACCAGCGCTTAAGAGATTCCATCTCCCTCACCTTTTGTTCTTGTCAGAACTCAGGCACAACTCCCAAACACGGCAAATTTAGTGCCTTGAGTAATTTTCTATCTTCGTCAAACTTGCAATGCATCAGTTAGAATCAAATCCCCAGAGCATTCTGACGAACCCAACTTACTGGTGCTGCGTAAAGAAACAAACAAACTGGAGTGGATCAAGAAATGCCAGAAATTTTCTATTATAGTCAAGAAACCCCTTTTTGGCTTGTATGAGAAGAATAGTTCAAAGTTTCCATTACCTAATTATGATTATTTTATCTTCCCATTTTCAATTAGTTTTCCGTGGTCTCAAATTAAAGTTACTTATTAATGAAAGAAAAATTTAGAGGTAATCAAACTTCTAACTTAACCTCCCAATCCAGATTAAAATAGAGCCAAAACTAGTAAAGAACCAACTTACTAATTAAACGCATCTCCGCAAAAGAAAGAAAAAGAAAAGCGAATGAAAGAAAAGGAAAAGAAAAAGTTACAAAATCAACTGAGAAATCTGCTGCACTTAAAGAAAAGAAAAGCTATCAAATAGCCAAATGCGACAACAACCTCCATTACTCTGCATACCACCAAAAGGCAAAAATGACCTTGTTTTTCATAAAGTACTATACATACAAAAGCTAAATACTAAATAGAAACAGATAATTTTTGTAAATTCAGAACTAACCCAAAAAGAGAGAGAGAGAGAAGAACTTCTACCAAAATTAAATCACTAGCAGCGCAATCCACGCCCATCAAACCGATCCACTGAAAACATTTCCCCTAAAATCCAAAACTCAAAAGCAACTAAAAATACTCAATAAAAAACTCACCTGCAAATGAATCAGAACACCTCTCAAAATCAACCTCTCCAGCAGCCGTCCGAATCCAGTAACTCTCGATTAAAATTTTGAAATCTTCCTGTAAAGCACCTGATTCTAGAGTAAAGTGAAGTCAGTAATAGGACAATCGATTTTGAAGCCCTAACTTTCTAGATAGAGAGAGTTAGTTGAAGAACACGACTGTAGTGGAGACTTTCTGCTTTGATGGCACCATTCGCCATTATAAGCTCAGAGAGAGAGAGAATTTTCCTTTTCTTTTTTTTTTCTTTTTTTTTTTCTTATTTGGTGTTTCACTTTTTTGGCAAAATGCAAATCTTTGTCAAGTTGTGGTGTCTTTCAACTGTAACGTCGTCGAACTGGTCGCGTGTTTTTGGCGGACCCGCTTTTTCACACTAAAAGATGTGGTTCACCTACTCCTTCCTTTCCCACCTTTTCTTTTTTTTACTTTTTCCCCTCCCTAATGATTAATTAAATGAATTTTATCAAGGTTATTAACACAATTTCTTTAGTTCTTATTATTGGAAATTTGGAAGTCAGTCCAATTTAGATTAACATTAGCCATACATATATATTAAAGGCGAGTTATTAGTATTTCTGTATATTATACTATTTATAATTGATCGACATAAGTTAAAGATGAAATTTAAATTTATAGAAAGATGAACAAGGTCAAATTATATTTGTTATTTGATAAATTATCATCGAAAAAATAATGATTAGTTGATCTTAAGTTGAATTTTGAGTAATTTCTGAGTAAAACCAATTCCACCAATTTTGTATTCATTTGGAGATAACAAGTATAAAAATTGGTTTTACATATTTCCATGGAATTTATAGCCATCAAGTAATAGTGTATGCTCTTGAAATTAAAAAATCAAATCTAAAAATCTTCCATCTATTCGTAAATTCATAAAATATTACACATTTCTTTTCCATGGCCATTTTCGAGGTAATTCTAGAAGGGTTTGTCTTCTTCTATGTTAGGTCTTATATTTTTTTCAATTTTCACGTGAATATATATGTGTGTCATGATTTTGACATTTAATTATTTATTCTAACATCGTCGTGGAAGTTATTGAATTGGATTCTTTTTATTGATATTAGGGATAATTACACTCTGCTTGCAAACTATGCACATTTTTGTACTTTATTTATGAAACTATTTTTTGATCTAAATCACTATACGAACTATTCGAATTTTTACACTTTACCATACATGTCTATTTCCAGGTGAAACTAATGGAATATTCTCCCGTTGATGCCTCTGGACATCAAGAGAAGACCTGCCTTCTTATATTTCTACATCTAGGATTAGACTTGTATCATGAATACTAATAAGACCTGAACCATTATGGCAAAGAAAAGTGAATGCGATGCTCTAACCTCCGAGCTAAGCGAGCCCACATAATAATAATAGAAATTTTATATACATAGGAAGTCAATACACTATAGTCTAGTGTTTCTAGAAATATAGAAAAGAATAGAATCTATAATTTCCAATAAATATTGAATATTATAGAACAGAACGATTTATGTAGCAATATAAAATTTCAATTTCTCTATCACACTTCTAAATTCGAATTGTCTGGAGGCATCTACATGAGAATATTCCTTTAGCTTCACCCGGAAATAGGCATGTATCGCAGAGTGTAAAAATTTGAATAGTTCGTATAGTGGTTTAGATCGAAAAATAGTTTTGTGGGCAAAGTGTAAAAACATGCATAATTTGGGGCCAAAGTGTAATTATCCCTTGATATTATGCAATGTATTATTTTCCCACTAACTTCATAACACATTAGTTTTATTTTTATTCATATTTCAAAAAATTTATAAATAAATATTGAAACCAAATTTCTGAGGAGCCAGGATTTATAAGCTAGTTGTTATCAAATCCTAAAACAATTTCTTTTAACATTCATTTTCTACAGACAGTCCCTTTGTGGTTATTTTTCTTTCACTAAATTTTTTTTCAAGAAAAACAGCAAAATTGTATGAAAAATGTTTTCTTAAAAAAATAAAAAAGGACCATCCATAGGCCCACTTCAGCCTTTTTATAAATGTAGAAGTCTCCTCAAATTATTAATAGTTGTACACAAATATATATACACACGCGCGCACATATACATATATAACCAAGAGATTATAATTCGATTCTTGATTCTCACTAGTATGTGAGCATTTTTCTATTGAGTGGTAGTTTTGCAAATTTTTGTATACTTTAGTAGCATTTCAACTGATAAGGATCTCTTTGATTGGTTATTACACCTAACATTGGAATATTGTACATTTATTTAATGTATTCGATTTTCCAGGGAAAAAAACAAAAATCGGGAGAAAGAGAGAGAGAGAGAGAGAGGTGTGGGCTTATGGTGAATTTTTTTGGTATACATAAACAGCAATGGGTCAATTTCATATATTACTTTTTTATCAAATAAGCTAAGATAATAAGATATTCACATTTTTAGGAAATTAACCTACGATTCTTATGATTTTACTGTTCGAATCAGACCCACGGCAGCATCCTTGTACGGAACATCGTGAAAGGGACAGTCATGCTGATCCCTATGGAGATTTATAATTTCAAATTATAAATAAATCAAGCATTTTATCTTCTTTTTTTAAAAAAAATAATAAATAAATGAGTGGCCACTTATTGGTTCATTGTTTAATTATCCATAATGTTTCTCCCTTGGGATTGAAGTGTTGACCTTCCATGATTATAATAATGGAATACAGAAAAATATAATGTAATGTTAGTCTACAATGCAATACTATTTATTTATTTATTTATTTATTTATTATTATTATTATTTAATACATTCTTACTATCATTACAATACTATTTATTATTTCTTACAAAATAAAAATTAAGATTATAGACTTACAAGGTGTTTGATAAGCTTATTTAGAAGATTTTATCGGATACTGTATTTTATAAAATATTTTTATAATTTATATCATTCTAGACCTCATTTAAAATAGCCTCCTCAAATATCTGAATAAAATTAGACTTTGAAACTTATAAACCATCTATAATTATAATTATGTGTATAATTAAAAGAAAATGATATTTTAAGAATTTCTTACTCTTTTGAAATAACAACTTATTTTGAAAATTTATAGAATCTTTTTTAGGGAAAATCATCAAATATTTTAAGAAAACTTAGTAATTGCAGTTATCTTAAAGTTTAGGAATAATCACCAAAGATTTCTAAAGATTTGAATCATTTATGGAAAGCTCTTTATTTTATGAAATTATACCTTCACAGTTACTTCATTTTTAAATATTTTGCTCAGATTTACCCTTTACAAATTTTGATGGAATTGTCCTAATAGCAAAAGGGTATTTAATCTCAAAAGATAGATGAAACTTTTTGTATACAGGCCGAAACTCAAGGAGCTTTTGGTACTTAACCTTAAAATTTATCAATAAAATCTCAAATGTGTTTCTTATTTGTTTTAATTTTTTGGTATTTTTTATTTTTATTTTATTTTATTTATTTATTTATTTCTTTTTAGTTGTTTTACATTCTTTTCATTTTCATTTAACTTTTTGCTATAAAGGAAAAGTGGGTGTCCTCATAAAGAGTTAAAATGAATGAAAGTGATATTACATTACATTTATCATAAAAACTCGCTTTCTTTGTTGGACCACCATGAGACGTGCTTACACATTTTCATTTTTTATAAAATAAAGGGGTCAAAATATCCGAGGTTATTTTTAAATTTACCTTAGAATATATATTGAAAATTCTGATTTTGTATAAAAATAAAAACACACTTAAGTTGGCAGAATTTAAGACATTGATACCTCATGTTTCAATAGAAGATATGTGTTAAAAAAAAAAAAGAATCATTTTTGCAATTATATGAAAAATGGAAAGATGTATCAGGATTCATTTTCAGACATCAAATTGCATAATAATTATATTTCCTTTTCTTAAAAAAAAAAACACAGACTATAACATTCAAATTTCAAGTATTATATCAATCCATCAATAGCAGTTAAAAAGCAATACAATAACATGAAAAAATTTCAACAAACTACTAGAATTTTTTTTTTTAAAAAAAAAAAGCTCCATGCCTACTGTATAGTAGGAAAATAGCCCTTACATAGGATGAAAATGAACTTATCATAATTATATTTTCTAAACATATTAAAATATTTCATCTGCGTATGAAATTGAACTCATCATAATTATATTTTCTAAACATCTTAAAATATTTCAAATATGATGCCATGATTAAACAAATTTAAAGCCACAAATTTGTAAAATTACTAGCAATTATTTCTTAATAATTAAAGGTAATGATATTTCTTTTTTTTTTAAAAAAACTTTCGAGAAAAGTATAACAAATAGGTTATTTAGCCGAAGCAAATTCTTTTTCTCAATCTAAATAAGAAATGATGCATATAAATACATAAAATTAACACTAAATAACTAAACGGTACAAATTAGGATATTGAAATCAAAATTTGTTGAAGATTTGATGATGGAATAAAGTGAATACTTGTGTTTCCATAAAGAAGGTAGATAGAAATCTAGAAAGCGGAGAGAGAAAATTGAGAGAGAATTTTAGAGGGTGGGCCGAAATGTGATAAGGGCAAAATTATCCAAGCATACTAATTTAGTAAATAATTTATTGTGTTTAGTGTTTCAGTTAGTTAATACTGGTTCATGAATTATGCTGAATGTGGGTGGTTATTACTTTAAATAGAATATTAAGAAATCTTAAAAACATTAAGAAAATACACAAACGAGAGTGGTGCTTTAAATATAGGCAGTGTTTCCAACAAATTATGCAAATACGTAAGTATATAGTTTTACTGAAAGTTGAAAAAAATTGATCATAATAATAATAAAAAAAAACTTGATATTTAAAAATCATCAAATAATTTACTGCAAGCCAATAAATTGTTCTGGTATTTGGAATTTTAATTACATACTATTATCAGAAATAGCTTGCAACACCTCGATCATAGGCAACTTCAAGATTGCTTATGAATTATTTCAAAAAAAAAAATAGATCATAATAAAAAACACTTGATATTTAAAAATCATCAAATAATTTACTATAGGCCAATAAAATATTCTAGTATTTGAAATTTTAATCACATACTATTATCAAAAATAGCTTGCAATACCTTGATCATAGGTAGCTTCAAGATTGCTTATGACTTATGAGGTTACAGATTATTATGAATTAATTCTAAATAATTTATAGTATAAATAAAATTATCTCAATTATATGAGTATTTTTCAAACTCAGGTGTGAATACTACAATATAGATAATATTTATTCCGCTCAGTAATTTGTTTCTTTTTTCATTTCCTTAAAAAAATGAAAAGAGAAAGGTAGTATATAAGAAAGAAAAATTAAAATATTGATGTCGGTTATGTTTGTCCCCAAGAAGAAAACAGACAGCAATACACATGGATAACTCGCCATAATGTCCGCCTCAAATGTTGCAACATGCCGGACACGTGGCAAGCTCAGAACCCCCCGTATATGGTATACTTATTCCTAAATTTTCCCGCTCATTTTTCATGTCCACTTCTAGAAGTCCAGAAAATTAATTAGCTTTGATCCTTTTAAGCTCAATGTAATTGTTTTAACATACAAGATTATTAAAATGTTTTAATTTTTTAAAATAGTTTACAGTACCAGCAATACTTTTAAATTTTATCTTTGTAATATTTTATGAAATAAATCCGTCAAAAAGTGGTTCTTTTGATCAATTAATTAAGTGAACTCAAGCATTAATTCTCAAAAGAAATTTTTTTTTTTTAGTAATCAACATTATTGAAATATTGACAATGCAATTAATTGCTCAGAAATAACTTTGGATAAGTGAGAAATTGATGAGTTAAGTTCACTAAGGTGGTTTAGCTTGAAAAGATGAACGATTGATAAGATGTACAGTCTCTATCCTAAATTGGTATTTAAGTGTATGAATCAACTTAAATAGCTCAAGTTTGAAAATAAGAGTTTGGTTCTACAGGGAGCAAGCATTTAAGCATTTGGAAGAGAGACAACCTACATGCCAATAGGTTCAATCAAGACCACACGCAAGTGGCTGCATGGTCCAATCAGTCATCTTGACTAGGCTGGACCTAAGCATGAACTTTGTCTTGTATCACGAAAGACATTGCAAAATATCACAATTAATGCCGTTGCAAAGTCCACAATAAATTATGTTAATAAATAATTTTTCTGGTAGTTCTCTTTAACACTCTATTTATTGATAAAGCTTGAAATATATATCCAAAAAGGAAAAAAATTATTGTATTGAGTTTTTTAGCGTTTTCAAAATTCAACTCATCTTTTTCACTCAGTACCTAGTTTTGTTTGTGAAGTTTAACATTAGCATTTTCCTAGTTTTGTTCTTCGACTTTAAATTAACTCATGTAACATTCAACAAATAGTATAAACGTTGTATCACGACTATAAAACAAGCTATATTCTATTTCTGTTATGCAAAACAATTCAAAAGAACTGAGTTAATCATAAAATTATTGATCTTAAAATAAAAACAAATATACTTAAAAGCAAATTGGATCCTAATTTTAACATTTATGCAACAATGGAAATTTGAATTTCAATAATAACATTTACAACAAAAATCAAATATAAAACGGGGTGGGGGGTGGGAAGTTTGGTGCCAAATTGCCCCCACAACAAAGGAAACTTGAGTATAGTGTGAATTCCCCAAAATTAAGGGCATAATGGGGGGCCATCAATGACCCTTTGTGGCCAAACAAATTAAAGAAAAAAGAAAGGCACTTATGGAGATTAGTTTTTGGCATCATTTCACTAGATTTACACTAATTGCAATTAGCCCTAATACACTCCAATAATTAATAATATAACTACCACTATTAAATCTATTATTATTTAGTCATATGGGGTTCGTTAATTTTCACGTTCACTACTGAACTCAAGTTGACTTCTAGTTGAATTAATTATGAGGTTAGTCCCATAATTAATTACCTTTACTAAGTTGTTGAGGTGTGAGTCAATATTTAATTACATGGCCATTGATTAATCGATGCTTTATATTGTTTAATTCATGCATAATATTTGTGAATAGAATATCAATTACGTGCCAAACTGTAAATGACATTTTGGAATAAATGAGAAAAAAATAATTTTACCAAGATTTCACCTGACAAAATATTCATATTACAAAGCCAGATGAAAAACTTTACAAATTTTGCAGTATTTATAGTTCTTGGAAAATGGGATATAAATTAAATTTTCGACAAGTTAGATTTTTGTATTTTCATTGATAATTAAGTATGTTTTATAAAATAATAAAATAAATACATTTGCTGATGACGCTAAAAAGTGTCTTTTTTTAAGAGTTGACACAATTATAAGTTAATCCTCTCTCACTCATTGAGACATCTTTCCATAAAACAAAATGTCTACTGTCCTCATCTAATAACAAATTAATACTATATTCAGACATAATGAATAAAATCATCATATGAATTAAAATATAATAATTTCCATACTACTTAGTATTTACTCAACCAAAATTCCAATATCCCAAGATCTAATATTCAAAAGTAAAACTAGAGAAAATTTATGTATTGGCAATTAGAACAACGTCTAGGGGCGATATATTATAGCATGTTACCAATGCTAGGGACATTTTCCCACTTGATTCCCACCATATGGATCCATTGGCATTCCATGTGCTCAAAACTTTGCCCTTCTTTTAAATATTTTATCTACTTTTTATGTGATATAATATCTTGAAGAAGAAGTTATTATAAAAACAAATGTAGAGAAGTATCATGTAAGTATCACCAAATGTTTTTATACTAACGACCCCTTTTTGTGAAGTCAAAAAGGAGATGTACATACGTGTAAAAGACTCGAGTAAAGGAAAAATAAGCTCTAAATCAATTTTTTTTTAATCGACCCAAGTTGAGAAAAATGAATTTTGAACCAAATTTTTTAAGTGACTCAGTTCGAAAAAATGGACTTCAAATCAATTTTTGTAAAACTAACCAGAAGGTTTCTTCTTACCAATTCCAATACTCTACTTAGATTCAATTAAAATGAGAGAATAAGATTGGGAAAAGAAAAAATGACTAGAATTGTTTAAGATAAAGTTTTTATGAAAAAAGTGCACCCTTTAAGTAATGAGAGGTGACATTATAATTTATATCAATTTTTTTTTTTCTTTTTAAAAGGAAATATAGAGAATAAAAATGAAAAAGGAAATATAGCAATTTTTGGTCCTAGTTGTGTAGCATGTTGGAAGGGCCATGGTCCCATCAATCAATAAAAGTTTCATGGGTGGGCCTTTGTCTATTCTCAAATGAGAATTAGGAAGGTTCTCAAATGGAATGATTTATATGGTCAATAAAAGCAAATAATTGTACATGTGATGGAGCCCAAAGTGTACATCATCTTATTTTGCCTTGGACATTAAGGGTATGCCCCGTTTCATGTTAGGAAATAATTCAAGAAACAAGTTGTAAAATGATGGAAATAATATTCCCTCATTTTTATTATTATTATTTTCTCTTTCCCATAGAAATGAAAATATGCTTGAATTATTAAAGGCATAGTTCACTTAGAGGGTGTTTGGGTGAGCTTATAAGCTCTTAAAAACATCTTATAAGATGTTTGAGAGCTTATAAAATGCCACAAGGTGTTTGGTAAATTTTTTTAAAAAGATCTTATTAACTCCAAAAATAAGATGTTATGAGCTTATAAGCTCTTTTTAAAAAAGTAAGGAGCTCTCAACTTATTTTTAAGATCTTAACACCCACCTTCATTTTTAACCATTTTAATTACAATATTGCCATTACTAACATCTTATAAGCTAAAAGATCTTATTTTATCCAAATACTTTAACAACTTATTTTTAAAATAAGATTCAACATCTTATAAGCTTCAAAAACATCTTATAAGATGTAGGAGCTTATAAGATGTTTTAAATAAGCTTAGCCAAACACCCTATTAGTCTAGCTGGCATTTGAAAATAGGATAATATGTTTGTAGTATAAGCTCAGGAGTAATCCTTCAGGTAATGAGATCGACTAGATCTCTTTGTAGGGTCTAGAATGTCACTGGAGTTGACCCAACGAATTCCATTAACACTTGAATTAAGACTTGTTCAATTTCACGACAATTAGTTGAGATTTGAGAGTAATTAGTAGTTTTAGGATTGTATATCTAATTATATCTTACTCATAAATATTTATAAGCTTTTTCAGACTTAACACATTTGAATCAGCACAAGCATGAATTGAACAAAACCTTTGTCAAGTGGAAGGACTCTATCTTGATTCAATTTAATTAATATTTTGATTTTCAATAATTTTTTTTTATTACATAGCTTATTAATAGTTTAATTCGTGGATAATTTATTTTAATAGATGATAACTTTAAATTCCAAAGCTGTCATCCTTTAAATACAGTAACGCTACCTCCTCCTTTTCATAGAAGAGACGCGGGTTAGATTTCCATCGATAGTATGTGAACTTTTATCTACTATATAGTAATTTTTGTCCATCGCATGAAAAATTATTCTCTTGTCAGTTTATGATTTCATCTTTAAAATGTATCAATGTATTGATATTAATATAAAGATTGAATTTAATCTCTTTTCTTAAAAGAGAGGAGGGAAAAAAATAAAAGACCCTTTACACTACAAACAAATATGAGTTAGTAAGACAAATTTGTATTTACTTGATAATATGAGTTGGTCAAACATATTTGCATTCATTTTAGAGCTAATTTGAGAAAACTCCCTAAACCTACTTTCACTTTTGAGTTCAATACCTTGTCATAAGATTCTTTCAATTCACTCCCCATTTACTATTTATGTGGGCCATGTTACAAGCTTTATGTTTATATTTGCGGACTGAATGTTCATGCTTTAATACTTAATTTCTGCAATTTAATACTTATTATTTGTGTTTCTGTACTGCATATTTGCACTTTAATACTGAATATCCGTATTTTAATACTTGCATCCCTTTTAAGTAGAAACTCCTATTCATTAGAGAATTTGGTTATATTATTTTTAAGCCAAGAGACTTTTAGTGTTGAAAAGTTAAGGCCT